>JABUQX010139975.1:12500-17500 GCA_015478945.1 Trachelipus rathkii
ATACAATAATGTTATATATACAGAAAATAAAAAGTGCATTTAAACACAAGCATATTTGGTTATATCCGTTAGATATAAACAAACATACAAACATTTAAATACAAAAATATTTATACATAATTATGGATATGAAACAATTAAATTATTCACAAGTTAATTAAATAGGCCACATCGATCGAACCGTTGAATCCAGGGAAGGTCTTAGTATAAGGCGTTTCTAATGTATCCATGATTTGATCAATGCGCACGTAAATAGTTTTCAAAGCTGTAGTTACGAGAGAAACATTGCTTGACATATGTAGAGACGAAGTTGCTTGAAATGTAGGTCCTTTATTTGAAAAATTTCTTCATACATAAAAGGGAGCGGTCACAGAACCATTTAGAATTCGAAAAGGAATCAAAGTTCGTAGTGGAATCCAAAAATGAATTTCTGCCCATAATCCAAACTTAAAATGATGAAAGAAATCCATACCGTAAAGGAAGTTACATATGTATAGGCGAAGTTGCTTGAAATTTAGGTTCTTTATTTGAAAAATTTCTTCATACATAAAAGGGAGCGGTCACAGAACCATTTAGAATTCGAAAAGGAATCAGAGTTCGTAGTGGAATTCAAAAATGAGTTTCTGCCCATAATCCAAACTTGAATGATGAAAGAAATCCATACCGTAAAGGAAGTTACATATGTCTGACGATGAATCCTCGAACTGTGAGAGTTGTGAAAAGATGAAGACCATAATCCAAAATTAATTAAAAATGAAAATTGAAGTTCGTATCGATAATGTTCGTTTGCTTGAGTCATTTTCTCGGAGTGTTCTGATTGGGATTTTGTGTTATTGTAGTAGTTTTTCTTTTTCTTCATTTTGTTTGTTTTTCAGAAGGCGTTGATTGAAGTTGTGGGTGTTCTATTCCGGGTTCACCAATTATATAGGGCTATTACTTGCTAGATTGGTGGTTTCTTTTAAGAGCAAGCACCCTATATAAGAGGTGGGTAAATTAGAAATCCATATTTGAAATGATGCTTTTATTCAACATTAGTAGATATTCAATAAAAGTAAAGTAATAAAAGACCCTTCTGTTGAGATACTCTCTCGTAGGCGAATTGGTAGTCACAGCCTTTTCCAGAGCGTTTTCCACCCTTTTTTTTTGTGCGAGAATTTGTTATCGAAATTCGAGTCGCAGCCCTTTCCTTGAAATTTACCTCTCTTGCCGGGAGGATTCCTGGAGAGAGTATCTTGAGTGAATTTATTTCTTCTGATTCTTATTGTTAATTTTATCTGACTCAATATCTGACTGACTGAAGAGTATCTCAAACGGAAGAGTTTATATATTGTTTCATTTCGACTTATGCTAAAATTTTGCTCGCGCAAATCTTAGCATAAGTACGAACATAAATTAAATTTTTTTTTTTTACAAAGTTATAATGGAGTGCTACATATATATATATATATATATATATATATATATATATATATATATATATATATATATATATATATATATATATATATATATATATATATATATATATATATATATACATATATATATATATATATATATATATATATATATATATATATATATATATACCTCTGGAGTGATATATATATATATATATATATATATATATATATATATATATATATAGGGAGTGGTAATGTACATCCGAATGCATTCCACCTCAGTGGTTCGCCCCATTTCCCGTTCATCTCAACATTCATTTTACACTGGAGTAGGTTCTCCTTTATAAATAAAAAAAAATGTCTAGTTTCATAGAAGACAAGAGGGGCAGCTTTCCAAAATAGCCCCTCATTCGTCTCTCCCGGCATCACTCCACTTGTTGGTTAGCGAATATTGGTGGCGGGGTTTGTGTGGTCAAGAAATTGCTGGCTTGTTTTATTGTACGATCTTCATTCTTCACTAATTCACGCAACCTTAGAGGCCTTTACTCTAAATTCAGCTTTGTTGAGCTTCACCTCTCCTCTTCAACATGTCAATTTTCATTAGATATTGAGATTTAAATAATGGTCACTATGCTCTCCCATAGTTTCACACCTTGGCGTCTAAATGATATAGCCTTATTGAAATTAATTCTCTTCATAACTTTTTTCAGGCTCATTTCCCGAGTTTTCTCTCTCTCTCTCTCTCTCTCTCTCTCTCTCTCTCTCTCTCTCTCTCTCTCTCTCTCTCTCTCTCTCTCTCTCTCTCTCTCTCTCTCTCTCTCTCATATCTTATTCTTAACTTAAACTCAAGTGTGTAGAACGTCCTGACAGGAGACCCTACATTGTTCCCTTTTACTGAATTATTTTTCCTTAAATTTCAGCTTTTTTTTCTCTCTCTCTCTCTCTCTCTCTCTCTCTCTCTCTCTCTCTCTCTCTCTCTCTCTCTCTCTCTCTCTCTCTCTCTCTCTCTCTCTCTCTCTCTCTATCTGATTTGGAGGTTTCCGAGTTTTATATCTTATGGCGCAAACTATCCTCTTAATCTACTACTAAATTCATGTTTAGTATATCAATCTCCTAACTGACTAACTGACTACCTGACTAACTAGTTGACTATCCTAAATTCTTCGAGTATTTAAATTCCAAAGCTAGAAGACATTCTCTCTTCTTTGCCTTTTTTCTTAAATCATCTTCCATGGTGATTACAATGCTCACCATCGCTAATTCTCAAGATACAACTGGTAACCTTGACTACCACTTTTCTATAAAGCATAACCTGGAGCTGTTAGTGCAGCTACCTAGTAGTTTCCTTGTTCGCCTTGGAGATGAACCCAGCATTCTAGATTTTATCCTAATCTTCTCCTTATTCTGTTAAATTCTCTCGACCTCTGGGATCCTCCGGTTATCCTTCAGCATTCCTTTCAATTCATTTGTCCATGCCATTCAAGATCCATCCATTTCCCTCCTTTCAAACTCTTTCCTTACTGCTTCGCCCATTCCACTATCATCTTTCATTCTATTCCTCCTGTAGTTCTCAATTTTTGTGTTTCCATGCACCTTGGTAATCTCTACTCCTCTCTCCTCTCTCTCTCTCTCTCTCTCTCTCTCTCTCTCTCTCTCTCTCTCCTCTCTCTCTCTCTCTCTCTCTCTCTCTCTCTCTCTCTCTCTCTCTCTCGCTCTCTCGCTCTCTCTCTCTCTCCTCCTCTCCTCTCTCTCTCTCTCGGAAATTTGAAAGCATCTCAATTGTTCCAATCTTTTCGCAGCAGTTGCTGTAGACGGACACCGTTCATCCTTTAAAACTATAGATAGTGGTTTTCTTCAGAGTTTTTGTCATATCTCCGAACTTTCTTTCTACTTTAGTGGTCTTCCCTCAATTTGATTTCATCATCTATATCCACTCCTATACTGACGAATCCCCTTTTATTTACTCCTTCCCAACAGCAATTAGATCACGCTAGAAAGGCAGCCTTGGATCAACTAACCTCTCATCTTTCTTGAGTTTTTAATTGGGGCATTGAGAACAAGGTTGTTTTCAATGACTTTAAAACTCAGTTCCTACTCTATTCTTCACAAACTTCCACACAACTATAACATCTTCAAAACACACAACTCAATCCTTCGTTTCCTCAATATTCTTGTCGTTTCCTTTTCTAATGAATTTAATTGAAAGGATCACATTACTTCTCTTTCTAAACAAGCTGCTACGAAGTTGAGTGTTCTGAGGTCCCATTCAGAATTTCTTGACTCCACCCAAGTTGCTTCCTCTTTATATGGCTGCAGTTCTTCCCTGTCCCTGTCCCTGTCCCTGTCCCTGTCCCTGTCCCTGTCCCTGTCCCTGTCCCTGTCCTGTCTGCCCCACTCACTCAGCTCTCCTTGAAATGGTCGAGCCTAATGCATTTCATCTTATTAATTATTCGTAGTTTTCATAAAATATTATTATTATTATTATTATTATTATTATTATTATTATTATTATTATTATTATTATTATTATTATTATTATTATTATTATTATTATTATCTATATACTATTAATTTTAAACATGCCATTTTTGTTCCCTAAGTTTTCGACATTTGTTTTCATTTTATTATTAAAAAAAAAAAAAATTACAATAATTAATTTTGAGCTTCACAAAAAATAAAAAAAAAATTAAGAATTTATAATAAAATTTAAAAGCATTATTATTATTATTATTATTATTATTATTATTATTATTATTTATGTTTTATATATATATATATGCCATCTTCCTGTGTTACCATCCACTGCACCTGTCCACTGTCCACCTTCCTTCTTCCTTCCTTCTATATTATTTATTTCCTTCACTATTTTATTCATCCTTTATCTATCTACTCTATCTACTATATACATATATTTATGTAAATACTCTCTTTCTTTATATATATATATATATATATATATATATATATATATATATATATATATATATATATATATATATATATATATATATATATATATATATATATCTTTCTTTCTTTCTTCACCTTCCTCTTTGCCCCAAGATTGGGGGTAAGGTGCGTGTCATGCATCGGAAAAGAAAAGCAGTAGAAGAATATGACAAAAGTCGAAAGGAAAGCCCAGCCTTACCGCCCCCTCTGTACCATTAATTAGTGAGAACTCGTCACAGACAAAAAATCCACCCTAGAGCATCATAGGACCGCGACGGACCCTCACTATGGTAAATCGTCAATGTAAGGGTTCATCCCCTGGCCCAGGTGGGCCACAACCATGCCACCATACAAAACCCCGCCATTCTCTCCTATCATGCACCTTTATTCTCGCCTCTGCCAGACTCACATTTCTCTCCTTCAGACATTCGTTCACCGACTCAATCCACTTTCTCTTCGGTCTCCCAGCCGGTCGGTTCCCAACACACTCGCACTATACATCCGCTTAACCAACCGACTATCATTCATCCTTTCCACATGACCAAACCATCTCAACATACTTTCATTTATTCTCTCATTTACCCCTTTCTTCACACCACACAACTCTCTAATACGTTCATTCCTCACTTTATTAATTCTTTTCACACC
>JABUQX010139976.1:0-10000 GCA_015478945.1 Trachelipus rathkii
ATATATATATATATATATATATATATATATATATAAGTAAATACATACAAAAATATCATAAAACTAAGGCCTACCCTAACAACATCAGTTCGGTCATCTGAATAGCAACTGTGGTAACATGAGATGGACTTGGAGCGCACATGCACCTTTGGACTCGATGTCAAAGGCTGCTGGAGATTGGTTCTTCCATGCCAGCCATTTCATAGTGGTGGTGTAGAACCAACAGGGTTGAGGTTACGAATAGAATATCCTCGCCCACTACCTACAAAAGTGGCAAATTTTTTAATTGAATATTAAAATTGTAGTTTGAGAAAAATATAAGATCAAATTATTTGAAACATATCAATTAAAACAACTCTTATTAGATTGCACAAAAAAAGCTTAAACCTGTCTAATTAAATTCTTAAGTAAGTACATATTTAAAAATGTGCTTTTTAATCTAATTGTGCTTACAACTTTTATTATTTAAAAAAAAAATTGTACTGAGATCGAAGGAGATGGGTAATGAAGTGGGGAGCCAGTATACATGCACCAAATTTTGAAAAAAACAAAAATCAATAGAAATATATATATATATATATATATATATATATATATATATATATATATATATATATATATATATATATATATATATATATATATATATATATATATATATATATCAAAAGAAATATATATATATATATATATATATATATATATATAACATCAAGTGAAAAAAGGCCAGAGGCCTACAAGGCAACCACCAAAGAAAGAATAGACCAAACCATTATCTGATATTAGAGAGGCAAATATGCTCCAACACACAAATGCATTAAGTTCAAGTCGAGGAAGAGGTTAAAGTAGGGAAGAAATTTCCAAACTTTGCAATAAAGTACATGACATTTGGGCATAGTGGCAAAGTCTGGGATCAGAGGTGGGGAAAAGGAATGAGATTTGGAAGAAAGCAGTCAAATATTTGAACCCTCCTCATATAAGGAAATGCGTGTCTGGAGAAACCAGAAGAGAAATATATATATATATATATATATATATATATATATATATATATATATATATATATATATATATATATATATAAATATACTATATATATATATATATATATATATATATATATATATATATATATATATATTTTTTTAGGGCCAGGCCAGACAAAAATGGATTTCTTTTATATATATATATATATATATATATATATATATATATATATATATATATATATATATATATATATACTATATATATATATATATATATATATATATATATATATATATATATATATAATATAAATATATATATCTCATTTATATATTTATATAATATATATTAATAATAACAACAATATATATATATATATATATATATATTATATCTACTATATATATATATAACTATATATATATAATATATCATATCTTTCATATATATACTCATCACTCTCTTTCTCTTATCTTTGCAAACAACTCGTTCCAGTGAAATCTCCAAATAAAAAATTTTCTAAGAAAAATGGGTTGAAATCAATCTAAATTACTAAAAATCATCATATCTAAATTGTTAAATTTAATTGCTGGGCATGAGAGTGATCAAAGCGTGTTAACATTTTCAGTTTTATATCAATATTTTGATGTATGTAAAGGAGGGCAAATCCAGTAATCTTATCTCCAGTGTGTTTCTAGTAGGTTTCAGAAGTCTTAATGTTGAAAAACTTCTTTCTACTGAAGCAGTAGACACATGTAAAATTGCCAGTATTTGCAACAAGATGTAAATATATGGAAATTGTGACTGCGAACAAGAAACTTGTCCGTCTATTGCTGTTTTTGGAGCGAGATCTCTTGCTGTGATGCCATTTCAACATCCATAAATCCCATTCTGCTTTTCTAAATCAATCCTCAATTGGGTTTCGAGATCTTCTTTATAAAATGTTACACAATCTTTTATCTTCACTTATGGCACATTACACCTGTTCAATTATGACAAATTGCAGGGAAGATATAATTTCTTTTTGATTTAAGAAATATATACTCCTAATGCTGATATTAAATCGTCCAAAAATAGTAAAAAAATGGATGTGCGATAATAAGGTGGTTGGTAGTGCTGGGTCATTTCTTTTAGATCTACTAATTTTTTGTATAGCATTTTCAATACTCAACTCAAGTTCAGATACGCTTACATATTCTTCAAAAATCTCTTGCTTTGAAATTCTAATATAGTGAAGCTGGGGTTTTTAGTTTTAACTAAAGGACTACGAGATGCGCTTAACCATTCTTCAAAAATCTGCTGAAATTCTAGTGTTTGCATTTTATCTGATGGTTTCAAGTTGTTTAACTAAATTACTTACGAGATTTGTTCTGACAGAGACGAATTATATAAATTAATTAACCTCTGAACTTTAGATTATTGCGGATATGATACTTAAAAATTTTAGCGTCTCAAAAATTTCATGAGGATAGCAGCTTTAAGATCATATTTGTGTATATATGTATATATATATATATACATATATATATACATATATATATATATATATATATATATATATATATATATATATATATATATATATATAACTATATATCTATATATATATATATATATATGCTTATATATATATATAACATATATATATATATATATATATATATATATATATATATATATATATATATATATTTATTTATTTCTTCTGGTTTCACCAGGGTTTCTCCTTCTATAAGTATATGGAAAACCAGGATATCTATATATAATATATATATATATATATATATATATATATACTCTCTATATATATATATATATATATATATATATATATATATATATATATATATATATATATATATAACCGTATATAAATATATATAATGAAGAATTAAATCTATCAACAAAAGGAAGAGTTGAAATATTTCTAGTATCAGCACATGAGTCATTTTCATATTTCAACATTTTTATTGTTTTTAAACATTTATATATCTTAAAGAGAAAATCAGTTTACTATTTGTTTCTCATTATGCTAAACAATTTTGGACAAAACTACGGTATATTTTATATATCCAATTCTTTATATATATATATATATATATATATATATTTATGTATGTATATATATATATATATATATATATATATATACTCTTTATATATATATATATATATATATATATATATATATATATATATATTATATATATATGGTATATATATATATATATATATATATATATATATATATATATATACTAACGTTTATATATATATATATATATATATATATATATATATATATATATTTTAGTTTTTAGGTATGTATGTGGGTCGTTTCACAAAAAGGGGCTCATGCTATTTTCTTCTGTATCTGTCCGGTTTTTGTGAGTTATTTTTTGATTGTTTTATTTCTTTTTCTTAGGAATGGTGTCAAACCTTGTTTTAGTTTTTGTTTCCTGTGACATATAGATATTATAATTAAGGCTAAATTTTATAGTATTTTTATATTGTTTCTATGCGAGTTTCAACAGCAGTATAACCTTTTTTTGACGAGCGTAATTCTTGGATATCTAAAGGATGGTAACAAAGAAAGCTATTTTTTCTTCTCTGAAATTTTTGATAGAAACTTTCATTTTGTCTGTACCCTATACTATTACTATATTCAGTCTGTATTCGTTCTGAAAGTTTTAGTCCATATGGAGATCTTTTTTTTGCTTTCTTTGTTGTGAAACGTCATCTAATTTAATAAGAGGTTAGTTAATTAAAGTTTACAATATCTAGTTGTTATTTAATTTTACTTACATTATTTATATCAATTCTAAAACAAGGTTAAAATACTTGGATGCAAAATGGGCTCTGATGATGAGAGTGCTGAGAAAGAAAGGGGGAAAAATGCCCTAAGTTTGTTGGAAATAAGGAGGAATATCTTGAATGGAAGGGAAAAGTGGAAGATTGGGTTTGGAGTTAAGAAGGTAGATAAATATCCAGGTTTAACTATTAGGAGTGCATTATGTGGAGAACCATGGGAATTGGTAGGAGGATTGCCAAGGGAGGAGATAGCGAGCAGTGACGGAGTAGAAAAAATTATGAGTGTTCTAGAAAAGAAATATAGCAGTGACAAGAAAAGAGAAAAGATGGACAGTATGAACGCTTTTTTCAGAATTGAAAGAAGTACTGAGGAAATACAGGATTTCGTGAGCAGATTTGATGTGGCATTGAGAAGGTGTACTGCAGCAGGTATGGCTGAACTAGGAGAGGAACACAAAGGAGGTTTGTTGTTGGGAAGGAGTAAATTGGTGGAAAGTGAGGAAAAAATAATGTTAGGAGCTTTAGACGGAGATTTAACGTATACCAGAGTGATGAGTCTGTTAGTGGGAATTATGGGAAAGAGTTTTCAGAACCAAAAAAAGGGTATGGTATAGCGGAGAGAGGAATAAAAATATTGAAAGAAGGAACGTTTGTTATAATTGTAATAAAGAAGGACATGTGCAAAGGTTCCGGAATATAGACGTAGTGATAAAGAATGTAATGGATGTGGGAAGAAAGGACATGTGATGGAAAACTGTTGGATGAAAGATAAAGAATGTTACAAATGTAAAGGAAAAGGACATTTGGCTAATGTGTGTGTAAGGAAAGGAAAACAATGACAAAAGAAGTGGTGTTGTTAGGGGATAGAGGGGTAGAAAAAGAGGATAACTGGGATATAATTAGTGCGATAGTCGATACAGGTTGTAGGAATAGTGTAATAGGGGAATTGTGACTAGGAGCAATTCTTTCGACTTTAAATATGGAGAAGATGAAAGAATCTGAAGAGAAGGTAGAAGCTACTTATGTTTTTGGGGAAAGGGAATATAAGTGTCATAGAAAATTTTTAATTCCAATTGTTCTAGGTAATAAGCATGCATTACTAGAAACAGAAATAGTAGAAGGGAACATACCTTGGTTGGTAGGGACGGTAGTTTTGGATAAATTAAAGTCTAGGATAGATTTTAAAAATAAATATATTGAATGTAACCATTCTATAATAAATGAAAAAATACCTTTTAATATGGATAGGAAAGGTCATATAAGATAATAAGGGAGAAAAAGGAAAAATGAGAGTGTATGGCTAACACTTAGGGCTTAAGGTATTTGTTAAGAAGTTTGTATGTATGGATGTAGTATATTTCATTAGAGAAAAATGGTATTATTATTTAAATTTTCATTAAAGTAAAGTACTATAAAGTTGTTTAGCAGTTCATCATAGGTTTGGGCATATGGGCAAGTTTAAATTGTGAGAGGTATCATTAATCTGGATCCATCCTTTTAGTGGATATGAAAGAATGATCATTAAGGGTCTTTTTATTGAAATATCAAATATGAGGGGTGACTTTACGTACTCTGCCTTTATTAACCCTCGCGTTTCCGACTTGGGTACTTTAGTTCCCAACCCCATATATGTATTCAAATTTTTCAAACTTTTTTTTAATAATTTTTTTTGTCCTTCCAGGTATTCCTCCAATAAGGGTTGAACTTGAGAATGATGCACTACCCCAAAAAAAATAACAAAACGAAACTTAGAAAAATTGAATCGAAAATTGATTGGGAACGATAGTACCCAAGCCGGAGATGCGCGCTACCAAACGAAATTTTTTAAATTAATATAAAAGTCTAATAATAGAAGTTGAAAACATGTGTTTTCCTACAGTAATGCATAATTACTGTACGAAAACATTGTAAATGTGTTTTTTTTTTTTTTTTTTTTTAAATTTTGGAAATTTAATTTTTTTTGTCTTTTTCAGGAAAGTTTTGTGAAAAAAATTGAAATTTTATAAACATTTAAAAACCTAAGTGAAAACATTGATTTATTTGTGATAAACTGTGAAAATTGCAAACATTTTACCTTTTCAATAATAAAATTTAATTAAAATTTAATTAAAATAAAACCAAAAAATGTCACCTAAGAAGGTAACATTTATATTTTGATATCACCTACAAAATAAATATTTTTCCATTTTTATCATGTGTTTTATAATTCATATTTATTGCCAACATATATTTCATTATAACATACAAAAAAGTTTTTTCATTTCTATCATATATTTTATAATTTATATTTATTGCCAACAGCGTACTGGTGAGGAAAATGAAGAAAATAGAGGTTCTTCAAAGAAACAACGCCTTCATCAAGAGACAACACCACGGAAGAGCCCACGGAGGCCAAGGATTCCTTCCTCAATGTTTTATGTAAGTATTGTACTGAAAGTTTATCAAACGTTGTTATTCATTGCATTGCATTGGAACTTACAAGTGTTTTGTTTTTAGCCTTCAAGACCTGGCCCATCAGCATCGTCTGCTAGCACTTCGAAGACCGTCACATCAAGCTCCTCTTCAAGGCCGCAACGTAGCAAAATTTTGAATCGGCACGATTATGTAAGTATTTCATGTAATCTGATTAAAAACTTTTATAATGCGATCACTTCTATACAGAGGTATTTATGAAACCTTTCTTTTTCAGATTTCACCAAGTAAACCAAGCTCTTCAGCTGGACCCTCTACAGCTGAACCCTCTACAGCTATTCAGCGAAGAAGAGTTATTGACTTAGAAAGTCAGGTTGAAATGATGAATATAAGTGACTCCGACGATGATTACGTTGAGGAGTCATCTGATTCTGAAACTGACATTGATAGCGAGGTGGACCAAGCTATCCACTTTCCTCTTGAACCAGACCTGGGTAGGGAAGAAGAAGAAGCTGACAGGCCTGATGCCGAGCAGCCTGCTAACGATGCTGACGATGCTGAAGAAGAGCAATACTACAAAGCTAGGTCTGGCTATGTGTGGACCAATAAGGAGCCGGCACCTGCTAGAACCAGGGCCAGAAACATTTTCAATCAAACTGCGCAACTAAAGAACCTAGCAGCACGGGCGGAAACTCCCCTGCAATGTTTTGAGGCGTACATGCAGGCCGACATAATTGACACCATTGTTAAATACACCAACAAATATGCCTGCGCCTATATTGCTGAGAGGATTGATTTAAAGGATAAAGAACAGTACCGAGACACCAATGTAGTGGAGTTGCGTGCGTTCCTGGGTATTCTTATACTCATGGGCGTAAATAAAGACACAAAAGAGGACCTGGACACACTATGGGATGTAAATATGGGAAGAGGACTATACAGAGCTGCAATGGCAAAGAGGCGCTTCAGAGCTTTGTTGACATTGATAAGGTTTGACGATCGTCAGGCACGAAGAGCAGAAGAGGCAGCAGGGAACGAAAATCCTGATAAGCTGGGACCTCTTAGAGAGATTTTTACCAAATTCAATGATGTGCTCGGAAAGAGTTATACCCCTGGAGAGAATTTATGTATCGACGAGATGCTCTGTTTATTCAGAGGAAATGCTCCCTTTCGGGTATATATCAAAAGTAAGCCAGGAAAATATGGATTACTGTTACGGATATTATCCGATGGAAATACTAAGTTGATCCTTCAGACAGCACCATATTGTGGTCCCATCGGTGATGTACGCTCCACGCCTCCAGCAGACATTGTGATGCAGTTCGCTGAACCCTATTTCAAATCAAATAGGAACATTACAACTGATCGATATTATACATCTGTCGATCTTGCGACAAAGTTGTATGAAAAGGATCTGACGTTAGTCGGAACGATCAACACCAATAGGGTCCATTTACCACCAGTAATAAAGGACATCACAGGTCGAGAGCAATACTCGACCATGTTCATCACTTCTAAGAAGGCACCAGCAGGAGTAACTGCACCCATAATATTATGTTCATATGCCAAAAAACTAAAACCAGCGAAAAATGTACTACTCCTATCAACCACACATACGCGCTTCAAGGTACATGAAACATATAAAGGTAAAGAAAATGAAAAGAAAATTCCAGAGATTATAGAATTTTATAATGCTACAATGGGTGCGGTTGATACTGCTGACCAGATGGTCCGCAAATATTCCACCAGAAGGGGAACAAGACGATGGCCCTTATCATGGTTTTTTTCTATTCTAGACATCTGCACTTTAAATTCATACATCATATATGGCATGAAGGATGCGGCGACTATGAATGCTATCAAAAAGAGAAAAAAAAAAAAGTATTAGGGTAAAATATATGCGTTCACTAGCAATTGACCTTATCAAGCCAAATTCCTTAGAACGGCTAAACCTTAGAACTATCAACATCAAAATAAGAACTAACATCATCGATTGTTTCGGATTACAACCAGACGAACAACGTCAACAGGAAAATGTTGAATTAGCAAAGGAAAGATGCAGGATTTGCTACAGAGAAGCCAAAGGAACGTTTGAAAAGCAAAATGTCACCAAATCAAAGTCGCACTGCAATGAATGTAAAATGCCCTGCTGCCCAAGCCATCGCAGGCAGCATTTAGTATGTTTAGATTGCAAGCCTCTCTGTGATTTTCATGACTTACTTATATATATATCATATGTATTTTCTCTATATTTGTATATTTTTATATATATATATATATATATATATATATATATATATATATATATATATATTTTGTAAGAAATTTCAAAATTGAAAAAATTATTTTTTTACTTTTTTTTTTTACATATATATATCACCCCCCCACCCCCCCCCACTACTCATATATATATATATATATATATATATATATATATATATATATATATATATATATATATATATATATATATATTTTGGTAAAGAATTTCAAAGAAATTTAAAAATTATTTTGTTGCTTATTTTTTTCATATATATATATATATATATATATATATATATATATATATATATATATATATATATATATATATATATATATATATATATATATATATATATATATATATATATATATACGGATTTTATGTCCATTTGAAAATTGAGTAGGAAGTAACTTTAATTGTTAATTTATGAGTATTAGTGAATACTGAATATCAGTTTGTTGTGCTTGAAAACGAGCAAATGCTTACTGTCTTTTGTTTGGGATCGAATTTTTACGAATGCGCGGATAGTCTGTTGATGTAGGAAATGAAAGATGGTTAAAAGGAAAGAATGTAATTGTGGGAATGCAAAGGAGATATTTGTGCTGCTGATTTTGTTGGATTGTTGAAGGTTTGAGTAGGGGAGTAGGAACTATTAACCATTAGGGATATTGAAGAAATGCAAGAGCTTAAAAATTCTAGTCTTTCATGGAGGTAGTGAGTGAATGGAATCATATATTAGAAAAATTTAAGGTATTTGTTAAGAAGTTTGTAGTATGTATGTATGGATATAGTATATTTTATTATACGACTTAGAGAAAACGATTTTTATGTACCAGTATTTTCATTAGTAGGCACTGCAGGCATTGTTTTAGTAGCTCATCATACGTTTGGGCATATGGGTAAGTCTAAATTGTGGAAGTGTATGAAAGAACGAACGTTTAATCCCTGGTTGAGGAAAATTGTAAAGGATGTAGCAACTACTTGTGAGGAAGGCCAGAAGGGAAAGATTCAGAGAATGTATACAGAGCCACCTGTTTTAAGGTTGGAGGTGAGAGAGCCTTTTGAATTGGTTATGGTTGACTGTGTGTCCTTACCTTTAACCACTTGGGTATGTTAGAATGGTAGTAATAGTTGACCATAAAAGTAAATTTGCCTATGCTGTACCTGTGAAGAATAAAACTAGTATGAGTGTAGCGAAAGTGGTGAGAGGTTTTGTTGCCAATGTGTGTTTGCAAGCCTAAGAAAATGTTGAGTGATAACAGTCCTGAGTTTGTTGGTCAGTCATTTCAGCAAATATTGAATGATTGGGGAATTGAACTAGTATGAACAACACCTTATATGCCGAGTTCAAATGGTTTAGCTGAAAGAACGATTCGAACTTTAAGTGAGCTGTTACGAATGATGCGCGAGAGAGAGAATGATTGGGATTATTGGTTAGATAGAGTATTGTGGTCTTATAATATGACAGTTCATATGACAACAGGTATAGCTCCCTGTATGTATGTAATGAACTTTGAGATG
>JABUQX010139976.1:15000-34479 GCA_015478945.1 Trachelipus rathkii
AATTATGTCTTGTGCCGAACAGTATAATAGAAAATCTGTTTTTCTTGTTTGATTGTTGCCTTCCTTTGACAATTTCTAACCCTTCAAAGATTTTCATCATATTTGTATGGAAAATAGCAATACTATGATATTTTTGAGTCCTACGAGCTTCACAAAGTTTAAGCAAGTTGGGAATGTATTTTCTTCTTAGGGTAGAGTCTCTGAAAAAGTTTGTTTTTCATTGTGGCAAAAGTATTTCGAATTTCCGGAATAATGTTTAGGTCATTAATTACCAAATTAAGCAGATGGCTTACACAGTGAAAATATAATCCTTTTTTATATTTTTCCCGAAGTTTCTTTTGAGCTCCACGTTCTTCTCATGCCATTGCTGCGCTGCCGTCGTACCCTTGGTCATCGCATAGACACGGATCCAAACCTTTTTCTAAAAACAAATCAATCGTTTTGGCAATGGTTTTACCATCCATCCCTTCAAGAACTTCAAACCCCAGAAATTCTTCTCGAACAGTTATTTTTTCAAGATCGAGAAATCTTAATCCTATAGATAATTGTTCATTGTCTGACAAATCCGCAGTTTCATCGGCCAATATGGAGTAGACACCAAATTTTTTTTTTATGATAATTCCACACAAATTAATAGGTTCATTTTGAATCATTGGAGACGTCCAGACGGTATTTTGTCCTTGAATATGCTCTTTCAATTCCACATTACCACTTTCTATTCGAAGTTTAATCAGGTCAAAAAAAATTCCCTCATGCAGGCCTATACCTTTTGAAGGTAAGACATGGGTTCCGCAAAAAATTATGGTCTTCAAAATTGCTGTAATATTTCTTTTAATTTCTGCAATTGTTTTTTGATGTGCTGTCTGCAGCTGAATATCAACGGGTAAGACTTCCGTGATTGATTTAGAATTCTATCGGAGAATACTGTCAGATGAAGCTAGCTGTATAAAAGCAAACAGCTAGTTTACTTCAAGCCAACATGAAAACGAAAACACATTAAAACTCTTTAGAAAAATGTAAGTTTATAATACTAGTAATTAGTAATTACCACTTCATTATCTATCGATTGATGTATCTTCTTCAGCTTTTCTACTAATAAACCCTTAAAAAACGTAGCTGGCAAAAATATGTTTCATTTTTTTTATTTCGCCCCCCTTGTATACGCCCATGAAGCACTGAATAAAACTGCAGACATTTTCTTGCGGGAGAAATGAAAGTCAGGAGAATTATTCAATTCAGTGGTTATTATGTATAGAGAGTTGAAATTTTTTTGGCAAAAGGTATAATAAATGGACCCATGAAAAAAATTATCTTAAACAAAAAGCAGTGACCATTATCTGCAGTTTTAAAATTTTATTCTTCAATACAAATATATAAACCAATATAATTAAATGGGTTTAAAAATTTTCATTAAAAAGTTATACCACTATTTTCTTTTAATAATCATAATAACATTACTCAGGAAAAGGCATGTTATTGCAATAAATACCTGCTGGGGAGCAATTTTGAAATGCAGAAAATCTACAAAATCGAACTCTGAGCTATAGTCCACAACTCGGTATTGAGAACTTTACCAACCCGTCTACATAATGATAAAGTCCCCTACTGCGGAGTTAATTAAGTTTAGGTATATACTCTCCAATAAAAACGTTTCTTTCAAGTGTAAAGTACGTGTAGTAATGCCATTTTAAAACTCTCATAACTTAACATTTAAATATAGTATAATGAAACTTTATATAATAATAATGTGTGGGGAGAAAGAATTCCAACGGAGTATGTCATTCTGCGTGTCGTTGAAGGTGACAGTGGTAGTTGGGATGGCAACCCACTAACCACTTATCTTCTTGCTAGGAAAGCAAATGCATGCCTCGTACTTTGTCACGGCCGTCGTAAGCGACCTTGCATCTTTCGGCAAAATTGTACGAATAGTCTTGGTACAAGGAATGTTAGAGGAATAAATGGCGATAAGAGGAGAGTGGTTATGGATGTATTTAGAAAAGGCAAATTTGATATGCATGTTAGCTGTGAATGAAACAAAGTTGAGTGGTAGTGAAGAAGTTATTGGTTGAAATGTTGTGCCACAGTAGATTTTATTTGTGTAAGTACTAAAATACTAATTGTTAAATTTAAGTTTCAAAAGGTCAAGGTATGTGCGATTACAACATATGGTTCATCTGAGGGTGATGGTGAAGGTGCGACTTTCTGTGATAATCTAAACGATGTTATAGACAAGGTGAATAGGGACTTCAGATTGATTGTGTTGGGAGACTTGAATGGTGGGATAGATGATCGAAAAAGGGACGGTATAAAATGTGACTTTGGGGTTGTGGGCGAGAAAATAAGAATGGTAGGAAAGATGCTTGATTTCTGTGGAGGGGTATGCGTGTAATTAATATATTTTTCGACCACAAGAGTATTTATAAGTATACGAGATTTGGGGTAGGTAGAGACGGTATCGAAGTGAAAAGTAGGAATTGATTTTGTGTTGGTGATGTTGGAAGTGTGTGATATATGTTAAATCAGTGGGAGGGGGTTAGTTTTATGTAAGATTAAGTTAGTGGAGGCATGGATGGAGAAATAAAACAGAAGAGATAAGGGAGTAGAGAGAATTAAGAGTGAAAAATTGAGTTAGGTTATAAGGAAAAACAAGCGAAAGCACTTGTAAATAAATCAGTTGAATGTGAACAAAATGAAACTAAATAAATCTGAACGCAAAGAAAGAAGTCTTTGTTAGTAATGCAGGAGAAGTATTTGCGGTTAAAAGTAAAAAAGAAGCGTGGTTGAATGTGTTAATTAAAAGTCAATGATGAGATCTCAAAAGATAGATGTATGAAAATATATGAAGAAGAAAAAAAGGAAGATTAAAAGTTGTATACGTAGGACGAAAATAAATAAAATAGGTAAATGAACAGTTTTGAAGGATGAATGGAGACTTATAAGGGAATAGAGAGCTCTTTTGGAAGGAAGTGAGAAAGGTTAAGAAAGAGGGTAAGGTGAATCTTTATACAACAATGAATAGAGATGGTACTTTCGTGACTAATGTAATGGAAAATCTGCATGCCATTGGCAGTAATACAGAAGACTATGATAGCGAATGCGTTAGTTTGATGGTGTTAGAAGAAATAGGTATTTTGGGAATGGAGTAATTAGTAGGGAGGTAATAGGTTAAAGTGAGAAAGTTGAAGAATGATAAATCAGCAGGTATTGATGGAATTACTGGTGAAATGATCAAGAATGGAGTAGAGATTGTAATTGACTGGATATGGAAGTTGTAACAAAGCGTTTGAGTATATAGTTCCGAAGGACTCCAGAGCCGTAACAGTACCCTAAGATCAGGGTAAGAGAGATCAAGGGAACTGTAGGAACTATAGGGTAATTAGTTTTGTGCATATTGTAGGGAAATATGCTGGTATTGTGGTTGAAAGAGTGCGCCTAGTAACTGACTGGCGAAGAACAAGGTGCATTTAGAAGTGGTAGAGGATATGTAGATCAAATCTTCACATTGAAACAAATGATTGAGAAAAAGAGAATAAATTTCATTCGTTTCATGCACTTGCAACAGGTTTACAGGATTAATAGGGAAACTGTGACATGCGTTGGTGGTAGGTTTCTGAGTGGAATCAAAAGTATATATGCCGATAGTGAGGTGGGTAAGAATTTAATAGATTCGACACTGAATGGTTTAATATTAATAAGGTATGGCAGGGATGTGATAGGTCTCCTTGGTTATTTAATTTGTACATAGATGAGGTAATTAAAGAATTAGAGGTAGGGGAAGGTGTTAGACTGGAAGATTGGAGTGCCTTGCTTACTGTACGCCGATTTAATTGTGTGTGGTGAATTTGAAGAAAGTTTGAGAGAATTGGTTGACAGGTTTGGAGGGGTGCTTAAAAGTTTTTCGAAAGTAAATGTAGATAAGAGTAAGCTCATGGAAGAGATAGCAAATTCCGCGGTGTGAAATCATGATGGACGGTGAGCAATAGAACAAGTATCTTACTTTAAAAATCTAGGCTACATGCTGGTTGAAAAGGGAAAAGATTACGCAGAGTGTAGTAGGAAAGTTGTGAATGATAGAAAAGTAGTTGGTGCAATTAAGTCCTTGGTAAAAACAAAGGGATCAAGTCTTGAGCGCGCTAGGGCCTAGGTTTTATAAGAGGGTATGTTGTTGCTGGTGTTAATGCATAGTAGTGAAACTATGGGGTACTTAAGAGCGTGTTAGGTGTGAGAATTGATAAAATGAGGAATGAACATGTTAGGGCGTCGTGTGGTGTGAAGGGCGTAAATGAGAATTATCGAGTGTATATTATGTTGGTTTGGTCATAGGGAAAGGATGGATGATAGTCAGTTGGGTAAGCGGATGTGAGTGGGGTGTGCTGGGAATCGACTAGTTGGAAGATTGAAGAAAAGGTGGATTGAGGCAGTAAAGGAATGAGAGAAGGACGGTGCATAATAGGAGTGAATAGTTGTAGATCTTGCCCAAGGGATGAACCCTACATCGACATACCACGGTGAGGGTGTATATCACAGTCTTTTGAAGCCCTATGGTGAATTTTTTTTTTTTTTTTTTTTTTACTGAGATGAGTTCTCAATCAAGGGTATGGAGGGAATGGTAAGGCTTTCCTTTCGAAATACGTCATGTTCTTTTACTACTTTTCGGTTTCCGGTGTATGTTGCGCACCTCACTCCCACTCTGAAGAAAGGAGGTACATGATATAAAAATAAATAAATAAATAAAAAATAAATAAAACAAAGTGGTTTTAAATTTTTAATTTTGAAAAATATATTTCTTAATAATATTTTATCGAATTTGACAATATAATTAAAATACAAATATACAACCAAAAGAATTTTTGGTAACATTTTTTCCATACTTGCTTATAAATCGATATTATTCATCACGAATGGAAACTCTCTGAAACAGGATAAGAAAAAACAAAAAACGGATCATTGGGAGGGGAGGGCCATTGGTGGGAATAGAAATTGTTTATATATATATATATATATATCTATATATATATATATATATATATATATATATATATATATATACCCCTCTCTATTTTCCTTTGTAAGATTTTATTCTCTACTTCTTTCTTTTCCACACACCAACTCCAATTACATTCCTCTCCTCTTTCTCTCTCTCTCTCCTCTGCCTCTTTCTCTTCTCCTTTCATATACATATGTGTGTGTAGATGTTTACACGTGCGCTCTCCATATATATATATATATATATATATATATATATATATATATATATATATATATATATATATCTTGTCGCTTCAAAGCATAGGTCATAAGTGGCAGTTTTGGTGATATTAAGTTTTCAGTGCCATCTAGCTAAACATTATTTCGCTGAATCGAATGATATATTTTCAGCTTTCTACAACGATTTTTTTGGGCTTTTTTTAAAAATCAACAATGAAATAGAAAAATAAAAATAATTATTTTATTTTATTTTACTAAGCAACTTTTAGCATAATTTTAAACTAT
Organism: Trachelipus rathkii; assembly: GCA_015478945.1. Lineage (NCBI taxonomy): Eukaryota > Metazoa > Arthropoda > Malacostraca > Isopoda > Trachelipodidae > Trachelipus > Trachelipus rathkii. The sequence goes on from JABUQX010139976.1 coordinate 20,494, forward strand.
TGTTGTTCTGAATGCATTAAAAATAATGTAAAAACTCAAAACAAAACTTGCAAATTGAAATTCCAGTCGGCCAAATTAGAACAAGAATATTGTAAAAATAGTGAATCATTTAAAATGTTTTTCATTATTTAAAAAATTTCTAGATTTTTAAGAATAACTATATTACTATACTTATAACCATCTGCGTACACGCGAGATATTTTATATATATATATATATATATATATATATATATATATATATATATATATATATATATATATATATATATATATATATATATATATATATATATATATATCCCTTGAAATGTTCATAAAAAGAAAACATTTTATATAATAAATGAATCCAAAGATAAACCTCTAAAAATATGAACAAAAACAAACGATTAAAAAAAATGCATACTTGCATTGTATAAATTAATTTATTTGCTATTTTTTATTACTCTAATAATAATAATAATAATAATAATAATAATAATAATAATAATAATAATAATGGGTACCTACTCGTCATTAAAGTTTAACATATAATCTGGCATTGGAAAATCTAAATTCCTTTCTTTTTTTTCGTGTTTTTCTTTCATGTGTGCTTTTAACTCCCTCTTTCGAGAGAAGAACATATTGCAAGGCGTGCATCGGTATTTCTTTGGTAAGGAGGATGAGGAGAGGTCGTCTGAAGACCCTTTGTGGGTGGACATGTGGTTACTTAACTCGGTGAATTTACTGCACCTGTATGGGCAAACTGAACATCTATAGAGTCGCAAGATTGAAGATGTATCTTCTTCTTCTGCTTCTTCCTCTTCAGCTTCATCATCTACTTCCACTTTTGGTACTTTGGGTGCGACAATTCTTCTTCCTCTTTGCCTCTTAGAGGTGGTTCTTTGTCGTTTTCTGGATGGCTTGGAAGGTGATACTTCTTCAGGTACAGGGCTTGTAATGACTGATTCAGCCAAAAAGTCTAATTTTCTTCTTTTGTTGGTAATGGGCTTCAAGTAGCCTTGAAGAGTTTCTTCTTCATGAGATTTTTCGTGCTTTAAAAGGGCGGTTTTGTTGTTATAGATTTGTTCACACACTCGGCATATGAATTCTCCGCCTTTGATTGAATTATGTTTCCTTAGATGGGCATTAAGGGAACATTTGGAAACTGCTCGGAATGAGCAACGAGTGCACTTATAAGGTTTTTCACCTGTATGCCTTCGAATGTGAATTTTAAGGGTGCTCCCTTGATTACACCTGAAAAGACAATGAGGGCAGCCATAAGGTCGCTCTCCTGTATGAATTCTCTCATGTCGGACTATTCTAGACTTCTTACTCGCTCTATAAGAACAATAGTTGCACATAAAAGGCATGTCTCCAGAATGTAGCTTCTTATGCTGCCGAAGACTGTCTCTTGATTTTGCCCGAAAATCACATTCGTCACAGGGATAGGGCTTAAGTTCATTATGAGACAGTTCATGGCTCTGAAATGTGGACAAATTGTATGTAGAAAAGTTACAATATTTACATCTATACATTTTAATTTGTGAATGTCTCATTTCATGGCGTTTTAAAGTTGATTTATAAACAGTGAAAAAATCACAATGTGAACATTCGAGAAGCTTCTGTGAATGGCATTGTATCATATGGGTGTGAAGTTCACTTCGGCTGGTTGTGTTAATGGAGCATAATTTACAAGGTAAAATGTCCACTGATGTGGGTTCCATCATGTAGGCAGAGAGGTCAGGGGCTTCAACTTTAAGTGGATCTAATCCATCTTCTACGTCATCCTCGCTTTCAGTCTGTGATCGCCGTCTATTACTTCTATCATTTTTTTTCCTTATCGGCTTGGATGGTGAAGAGCCACTATGTTTATATTTTATGTGATCTCGAAATAACTCACTAGAAGGCGTGATAAAATCACAGAAGAAACACGCATAACCATCACCATTATGAGATTCATCAACAAATGTATCTGTATCGGGCCCGCCTATGTGTTCAAGCATGTGTGACTTTAACTCCGACTCTCTTAAAGTAGAAAACATACACAAAGAACATTCGAAATTTAAGTTACGATTTCGATTGTCTTCATCTTCCTCAGTTTTAATTATATTTCTTAAAAATGACCTTGTCTTTCCTGTAGGGCCACCTCCATCAGCTTTGCTTCTCTTCTTCCTCCCTGATTTTCTTTGTTTTGGCTCTTTCCTTACAGGTTCACCACTACTCACACCCTGCAAATTTTTCACTCAAAGAATTACATAGAAAAAGTTTAATATCCAGAGATCAGAACTATTACATATTATAAATACGATACGAATATCTTACAATGTAATGAGGTATAATGTAAATTTTAAAAGTTTTAATTAATTTTTTATCACCGAAATAAAAAAATATGAAATTATGAAATTTCTTTTATTTCACCTAAATATTATTTTAGTCTATTATTAAACCTGATTAAATAATCTTATGTCTTTTCAGTTGATGGACTTTTGTGATACATGGATGCAAGGATCATCTTTTAGGATTGTAAAGGTGAAAGCTCATGCAATACCTATTGCATGAGATTGTAGTGTAGTCGTTAGGATTTAAGCCGTGATCGTTTTTGTCACTTGTGCTTACGCTCGATAAGAAATGCTAATCCAGTTTTAGCATGAATTTTGTACATACACCAACGTTTGTTTACATATATTTTGATCAGCTGTTGTGATGGACCACGTGGTTTTGGAATAAACAGAAATAACAAAATTACAAATGGTTTATATTACAAATAGTTGATCAACTATTGTGATGAGGTTTATCGATTTGGAAGGGATTAGATTTAAAGCTAATTTTATGAATGAAACATTCATCAAATCAAACGGACATCTACATCGCCATCTTATTTGTTTAATTTTTTTCAAAAGCATTTTCTTAAATTCGGCAAGCACGGGAAATAGCAACCTTACAGAATTTAGGAAATTCCTTACGTTTGGTGAGCATTTTCCTAAATTTGACAAAAACGAACGCAAACTTTAACATTTCTTACGTTTCGTAAGCACAAATGCAAAAAACGAAAACGGCTTTATTTATTCTATAACGATTACTAATTATATATAATATTTATTACAGATATCTGCCCATGGCTTTCATATGTACAATAAAAATTATTATTACTATCAAATGACTGGATGACTTTTAGTTTATTTTGTTGGTATTTAAAGGACAGATATAAAAGAAAGGGAAATCATATTTAATTAATGATTCCTATTTGTCTATAATATATATATATATATATATATATATATAGTCATATACTATATATATATATATATATATATATATATATATATATATATATATATATATATATATATATATATATATATATATATATATGGTTTGTGATGAGGACAGTCTAGGTGTGAAGGATTATGGTAGATGGTGGCAGCTGTAACAGTGTCTGACTTTAAATTTTTAATATATATGTTGGATGAAAAGGGAACAGATGATGCAGAGTGTAGTAGGAAAGTTGTGAATAGTGGGAAGGTGCCTGTTGCAATTAAATCTTTGGCGGATGTGAAGGGAATAAGTCTGGAGTGCGTTAAGGTTTTACATGAGGGTATGTTGTTACCTGTTTTTATAGTAGTGAAACGATGGTCTGGAATATGAGGTATAGATCTAAAGTACAAAATGTGTTCAGATGGACAATCTTAGGGGCGTGTTAGGTGTGAGAAGAAGGAGGAATGAACGCATTACAGAGATGTGTGGTGTGAGGAAAGGAGTAATTGAGAGAATAAATGAAAATACATTGAGATGGTTTGGTGGTCATGTGGAAAGGGTGGATGATAGTCGGTTGGTTAAGCGGATATATATAGTGGTGAGAGTACTGGTAATCAACCGGCTGGGAGAGCGAAGAAAAAGTGGATTGAATATCTGAAGGAAAGAAATGTGAGTTTGGCAGAGGCGAGAAGAAAGGTGCATAATAGAGTGAATGGCGGAGTTTATGGTTAGGGCTCACCTGGGCCAAGGGATAGACCCTTGGTGAGATGCCATAGTGAGATTTCGTAGAGGTCCGTACGAAGGCTCTAGGTGGATTTTCTGTTGACTGCGACAGAGTCTCACCAATAGGTATAGAGGAGCGGTAAGGGTGGGCTTTCTTTCGACTTATGTCATATTCTTCTACTACTTTTCTTTTTCCGGTGCATGTCACACACCTTACCCCCAGTCTTGGGGAATAGATAGGTATATTATATATATATATATATATATATATATATATATATACTATATATATATATATATATATATATATATACTATATATATATATATATATATATATATATATATATATATATATATATATATATATATATATATATATATATATATATATATATATATTTTATATAAAGGGGTTTATTTGTAGCTATATTTAAAATAATTTATGGCCTATATTGTTTGACTTTAATAATTATTTTCATCACAACTGAATGAGGTAATTCCTTTAGGTTTTGTATGTTATTTATTTTAGGCAAAAACTATAAATGAGAATAATAAAAATATATAAACATACACACAAGATAATCTGAGACGCATGAAGTGTAAATCACAATTGAATTTTTTTTTAATTTTACAATTCTGGCACTATTTATAAGCTATTTCTGACAACATATTAAGAAGTTTAATATGATTATAAAATTTTCTAGTGATTTGAGATTACAAATGAAGACTTTCATTTCAGAGCAATCTGGAGTAGAGAAATAAAGTTTTAAAGGAAGAAACTTTCAATCCAGATATAAAATGTCATTTAGCAGCCCAAAAAATTTCTTTTAACCCTTAAAAGAAATTTTGGGGACAAATATAATAGAAAGAAAAATGAAAAGCTCTTCATTGACAGCCTAAAAATGTTTCCAGAAATTCATTTAATTTTTTCCCAGGACTAAATAAACTTTGGCATAAACCCTTTTTTTCATGAATTTGTAAATCATTTTATAAATTTAATTGATAATTGCTTTCAACTTTCTTAATTATTCATTTTTAAAATAAAATTATTAAATCCAAAACGTTCATTATTAAGTCAACATTTTCCCACCCTTTGCTAAACTTTGTTGTTTCTAAGATGTTTGTTTAAATAAAGCACACACAATTTAGTTGGGAGGCTTTTCATTTTTGGCAAACATTTAAATATGTAGCATTGTTAAATTAATGAAAAGAATATTTTCAAACCTGTTATAAAATATGCCAAAGAGACTTTTTGTTCATGAATTAAAATGACAAGAATGATGGGATATGAATATTTTCAGAGTTCAATGAATTAAGTTCTAACGTACTTGATCTACACTATTCTATTCATTTGACAAGTGAAAATCTAAAGAAAAAAATTAAAAGAAAAACATTACAGTACATTTTCTACTTTATTTTTTCATTTTTTACATTGAAGGTAATTAAGGCAACAAAACCTCCCTCAACTCCGTTTCCGGCGCCTTTCTTATGTATCAGGCTCTGACCTCTTAGTTTATTACGATGATTATTGCATATGATAATAGTTAATCACAATCAAAAGAAATAAACATCCCTAACTAACTTTAGTTAATAACTAATAATATTTGCAATTTCAATATTTAAATTATATTAGATCAGTTAATTTTCATATTATGTACAATATAATTATTCATAAAAATCCTATTTGAATAATTGTTAAAATTTTTAGCTTACCAAAAGAATATCATCTGGACCTCCAACAGTTGAACTTATATCTTGAACAACTTCTTCATAATGAGCAATCATTGCATCTGGATCCATAAAATGGTTACCAGTCTCAAAAATATTTGAGCCATCTTCAGTTTCAAAAGGTTCTTTTTTAATGTAATTTTTATCCTTTGGATTTGTATGGTTGAGGTAGGCCAATAAATCGTTATCATTGTGATGAACATCTAGTAAAAACCTTTCCGCAAGGTTCTCCTCAAAACAATTCTCATTAACTGGTTCTGTTTTCACAACTACCTCTTGTTGTATGAATAAGTCATCCATCATGTTAAGAATTCAAACTGTAAAATTTCTCTCCATCGAAGGATCTGAAACTGTTTAGGTGGCTCTCTCTCTCTCTCTCTCTCTCTCTCTATATATATATATATATATACTCTCCTCCTATATATATATATATATATATATATATACTCACAATCTTGGTCTATATTTTGATGTCTCTATACACATACATATATTTATCTCTATATATATATATATATATATATATATATATATAAAGGGGTGTACGGAACTGAAATTTTCAGTTCTGGCTGGAACTGAATCTTACACAATTCCGGTCGGAACCGGAATTTCTAATGAGCTTTCCATTAACTATAAAGAAGTGTGAAAAAATAATTCTATATAACTTTCAATATAAATTCTTTTATATATATATATATATATATATATATATATATATATATATATATATATATATATATATATATATATATATATATATATATATATATATATATATATATATATATATATATATATATACAGGTGTATACCAGTTTAAATTTTCAAATTCCTGTGTTTTCCTGTTCTTCCAAAATTTTCCCTGGACTAAAATAAATGATAAAAACATGATTTTTATCTTTGTTATCAATAAGGAAAGATGAAAAAAATGAAAAACCTCCAAAGCCCAACCTCTAACCATCCAATTTAAAATATAAAATTTTCTTATTGCTTTCTAAATTTAAATGTCATCATACAATTTGACATTTTGCAAGTGAAATTTATATTTGCATTGAAGGTTTTAGAGCAACTTTCCAAGACTATTTATTTATATAGCCAAGTTATGAACACAATCAATTAATTTTTCCTAAATATCTGTCCTTTAAATACGTTTACCAGGTCCCTGCTTTGGCTTTTTTCCTTTTTTTACTTTATTCAAAATAAAAGTTACAAAAAAACAAAGGTACACAAAAATTTAAAACATTTGCACATTTTTCTTCTCTAAAATAAAATAAAAATATTTTTCCTTTTCTCTAAAACAAATAACAAAATTATTTAATTCTAAACTAAACCTACTAAATAAGTACATTAATCTTAAAAAAAAAAAGTTTATAACTGTTTAAGAAAAGCTATTTTCTCTTCTAAAATATGAAGTTGTTTTCAGTCTCTTTGACAATATTTCTCAACTTCTTCAGCCTCTTTAATCTCAGCTGCTAATTTCCTTTTTTTTGCACCTTCCAGAGTTTCTTCTTTGACAGAGTTTTTTTTTTAAGTATGCCTTATACTCTGAAGAAGCATTGCGGCAGTATGACATCATCTCATTTGTAATACAATAATCAACCCCTCCAGTATTTTTCATTTCTTCAGCAATAACTCTTTTTAGCAACAAGTGACTCTTCACGCAAATTTTCTTGTAGACAATGTTTGTTTGTCGAGAAACCTCTCTCTACAGAAGCATTCCCATGAAATAAAGAAAGAATCAGTGTTACAAAGTTTCTTTTTGAACGTTTACATTTTTAAAATTTCAATGAAAAGTTGATAGAGTCTATCTTCCTTCTCATCAAAATTTTTCAGAAGTTCAAGGACATAGGAATTTGATATCAAAAGTTCATAATCCTCTTTGATTATATCAACCGTCGAACCATCAATTCGCTTGATATCAATAAATTTTTCAACACACATTAATTCTTTCAGAGTTATTAGAAAGCATTACCTTCGGTGACAAACAACTTAATGCCTTTGTGATGGAATATTTAAGAGGACTTCTTTCTACTAACTTCTGGATAAGTACTTGCAAGAATAACATACAATCTTCTCTAAATTTTAAAATTTCTGGAGTTTGCAGCCTTCGAGGTGCATTCCTAATTCCCTCTTTTGCTGTATGATACAGGTCCATATTTTCTGCATTTAGGAAATTTTTTTTTATCTTTAAAGTTAATTTTCATTAAAACTTTGACGTCTGAACAATAAATGTCCGGTTTTAGAATTCTTTTCATTAAAGTTTTAACTAAGTGACTGAGATCATCATACAAGAAGGGCGTCAATGGGTCTTCACGTTGAAACTTCAATAGAAATCCTTCCAACTGACGAGCTACTGCTTGGAAAAAAACTCAACTTTGCATGTAATATGGGATCCTTTAAATATGATTTCACCTTTCCAAACACTTGAATTTTTCAATTCCCCAACTTCTTCCACGTACTTTCGAAGTCTTGGAAGCAATCGAATGCTGTTGTTGTTGCATTTACATTTTCAACCCATCTTGTCAAACAAAATTTGGCAGGAAACTCTTCAGAGCCTGTTATTTTCATGAGTGTTCCCCTTCTAGTTGGAAAATCGTTAAATAAATAAGAAGAAGCCCTTAAGTATTCTAATAAATCCCACATTGTAGCTTTATGACCAGTTTTGAGAGCTCCATGGACAATATGCAAAGAGCAACTTCCAAATACAATCAATCTTGGTATTTAAGCTTCGGAACAGGTATTTAATTCTGTTTTCAACAAAGACAACATTTTTCCAGTTGACATTAGGTCCATCCATTTGAAATACTTGTCACTTTAATGAGATGTAGCTGAACCAAGCCTGTGAGATTTTCCAAAGATTCTCAGCTTTCGAGGAATTGTCGGTAAGGCTGAAGTAAGATACTTGTGTGAGTGGTTATGAGACCCCATAGTTAGAGATCTTCAAACCTCACATGCTATCCATTTGAGTTCTTTGTGCAATTTTATTTAAAGCCTCATCATAGGATATTGATATATAAGAAGTATTTCTCAATACACCTCACATTTTTTTAGTAAAATAAGGAGCTAAACCAAATACACATAAATAGGAAAGTTTATCCTTGCCCACACCAAAGGACTGAGCTATCTGCGAATCAGGAAACATCTTACTAAATTGTTTTTGGCAACAATCAGCTCTATTGGAAATATGAGCTTGATTAACAAACTCCACATTATTTCAGCTTTCTGTACATCCTTTGCCTTGATAAAAGAGACATCCAAGGTAGAACCAACTGAGGCTCCCTGAGAACAAGAACCTGATGCAGAATTATTCTTTTGCAACTGTTTAGAATTAATTGAACAGTACACCCAGTACTTTGCTTAGCAAAATTGTTCATCATGTCCGGCAAGCTGGATTTTAAGCATTTAGTGATGCTATGGTGTTTCTTGCTACTTGCATGACTTTTAATGGATATTGTTGCCATATTGGAAAGGCGAAATTCTTTCTTGCAGTAGATGCACAAAGCGTAATGTTCCGATTTCGCTTCTCTTAGTCATTTTGACCAATCTGGATGCAGAGTGGAGTCCAGACATTGTAAATTAAAACTGGCTTTATAATAGTTTTTTGCCATCTAATATTTAAATATTATTATATAATACAAATTAATTCAATTCTGTAAAATAAAAAGAAATTAGTTAAATGCTGATCATTACTCAGTTGACAAATTCTACTAATAAAAATAATATTATAAGATTCAATAACACAAGAATTATGGAGTCAACGAATGAGTAATTCGTCTTTTAATGTTTTGTCATATTACTCAACTCTTCATTTCCATTTCATTCCTGTCCTTCCTTCCACCTGCCTTTATCCACTGCTTTCCATAAATCTCCACTTCAACTACTACTCTCTTTATATTCCATGTCCCTGTCTCATTGAATATTTTCCCTATGTTTCCTATTCTCCCTATTTCCACACTATTTTTCCTATGTTTCCTATTCTCCCCTATTTTTTCTATTTGGTATATATTATAAAATATATATATATATATATATATATATATATATATATATATATATATATATATATATATATATATATATATATATGCTATAAACTATATATATATTAACAGATTTTGATAAAGATTTTATTCATTAATTGATTACAAGTGTCATAATAGGTACCTAATAACCTCACAAAATGATTTTAAAATGCCATCATTCTAAAAGACGTTTTTTTTTATTATTTATAAAGTTACATCAGCTTTTCCTACTTTAGAAATATACTACAAAAAATAAAACTAGGTAGTTCACCAAAACATTTAATACAACTCCTTCATAAACACATGAAAAATAGTCACCGAAGAAAAGAAAATATCTGGAGGTCAAAAATTTGGATACAAAAGGGAAAATCCTCTAATTTCTAGAACACCACACCCCAAAATAGGGATAGATCAGAAGGAGTAGAAACAAATGAGTCTTGAGAAAATTTCTTCCCCAAAAAAAATTTGTCATATCAATGACCCCAAGTCCAAATCACAGGAAATTCTTCAGAAAATAATAAAATTTTATTGCAATGAATAACCAGCCATTCACAATCACTGACGAGAGGTGGAACTCATAGAACTTGTTGCCCATCTTCACCAAAATATCTTATTTCTAGTAGAAAATATGTTTATAGTGGAAAGATGCAGTTTCCAACTTCATACCTGAGATCAGGAGTATTCAAGAAGTTATCTAAGGCTGATCAGATATCATTTACTACAGATTTATGGATAGCTAAATATTCAAACGAGTCATTTATTTTTTTTAACTACTCACTGGCTTACGAGCCAGCTTGAAAAATTGGACTATGTATCCCATTGCAATATATATATATATATATATATATATATATATATATATATATATATATATATATATATATATATATATATATATATATATGTATATATATATATATATATATATATATATATATATATAAATATATATATATATATATATATATATGTCTGAATATATACTATATATATATATATATATATTTAATTTTGGTTTTAAATTTGAATTTAATGAATATTTTAATATCTATATTTTGAGATATTTGAGTAAAATTTATTTCAATAATACTGTAGGTATGTAATAAACTATATTTGTTAAAAGATGGGCTTTATGGGTTATGTAAAATAAATCCCATCCAGCAAATTTTGAATTATTAGTAGCCATTAGTAATTCGGTTCAGTGGAACGAACTTGAGGAAAAAAAAAATGTCAAATTCCGGCTGGACCCGGGTCGATACACATAATAAAGCTATATATATATATATATATATATATATATATATATATATATATATATATATATATATATATATATATATATATATATATATATATATGATTCAGCTAAATTAGGAATTTATTAGCTTTAGAAATATTTAACTTTAATTTCTTATATAACTATAACAAATATTGATATACAAAAATGTATAATAATTGTGAGACTATTTATCTTTGCAGATAGATTCTTTCAATAAATCTTTCAGATTTTTAATACTTAAAATGTATATGACATTGGAATTTATGTATCCAATCAATATTCTTTATAAACTTGCTTGCAGAAATAAAACAAATTTATGTTAAGAGATTTTTACTTTAATTATGATGTAATATTTACCACATACAAGTATTGAAAATATTATGCTGTAAAAATATACATGAAAAATACAAAAAATATAAAAAAAAATATAAGACAAATAAATTTAACCCTTTGATGCCGAGTGAGTGATTCCGCTTATAAATAAAATTTTTTTTGTTTTTAATATCTTCATTAGACCTCTAATAAGGCATTTTGATTTTTTTTTTTTTTTTGATGCCCTATGCCCAAAAATAGGGTGATGCAATAAAGCATCTCATGCGTTAAGATCGTCATAACAAATAAACTGCAATTCCTTTTTATTCAAATTTAAATTTTTTATTAATATATATATATATATATATATATATATATATATATATATATATATATATATATATATATATATATATATATATATATATATATAAAATATATAGCGATATGTACGTTAGAGTCCGTGAGATCATTGGGACCATGATTGGAGGGCTTTCAAAGCGAGGTGTGATCATTCCAATATCTAAAATATTTACCTGGAATGAAAACCGATAAAACAGTTTCTCTCCTTGTAAAACACAAATATACGTCGCAGTTTATGCATTATGTTCATAGTTTTTTATGCAATGCTTACAGCGTTTCCTCTCTTGACCCCAATCTTGTAAATGGTTTACCTCATCAAGCCTTACAGACTGCAGGGCGAACAGCAACCAGCTTTCTCTTTTTCGGAATTTTTGTGGAATTTGAAGATCTTCCTCTTTTATTAGTTCCGGCACATATCAGCCCAGATGCTATGCCGCCCTTGAAGTTGCATAACTGGTAGAGCTTACCCTTATTGAAGTTTACACGACGGTATAACAGCCAGGCGTTTACTACTCTCAAGTCCAGCAGGTAAAAAATATCCTCTTTACCACTTCTTTGATTTAAAATCTGTCCTGTACAATTCTATTATTATGTCGGAAAATCGACGCGCCCCATATATTTATTGTACTCATTGGTGGCAAGGGCAGTGCAATTTCGATTGCTTTTGGTGCATCAGGCATTTTACCTACTAGATCCACACCCGCATAATTTGAAACAACATTTACAGACTTGTTGTCTAATCCTTCATTTCGATGCTGTCTGTCTTTTGTTTGACACAAGTATCGTCATTAGTTTCCTCTACCTTCCGACTTTGGCTTCCTGTCTGCTTCAAAATTCAGTCGATTTGGTCATTGTCGACAAACATAGCATTCCTTTTTCCTCCAAGCAGTTATCCAAAAGGTAGGGAACCAATTGTCATAAATACCATATAGTTCTAGTGTTGAGGAATATCCTTTGTTAGTTCAGAACATATGCTGAGGATATACTAACTTTAGAGTCCATCGGCGGCATTTACCTACTGGATCCACACCCGCATAATTTGAAACATGAACAGGCTTTATGTCCAACCACTTCAATGCGATGCTGTCTGTCCTTTGTTCGACACAAGTATCGTAGTTTCCTCTACCTTCAAACTTTAGCTTCCTGTCTGCCTTCAAAATTCAGTCGATTTGGTCTAATTGTTGGCAAACATAGCATTCCTCTTTCCTCCAAAGCAGTTATCCAAAGGTAGGGAGGTGAACCAATTGTCATAAATACCTTATAGTTCTAGTGTTGAGAAATATCCTTTGTTAGTTCAAGAACATATGCTGAGGATATATTTACTCCATGCTCCATATATATATATATATATATATATATATATATATATATATATATATATATATATATATATATATATATATATATATATATATATATATATATATATATATATATATATATATTAGGAATAGTGTGAAAATTCGTGTCTTCCATTATTAGAATTTCTATTTAACATTTTCTCGCAAAGAAATGTAAAGATAATTCTAAATGAATCTCAATATAAATATTATATATATATATATATATATATATATATATATATATATATATATATATATATATATATATATATATATATATATATATATATATATATATATATATATATATATAGGAGGTTTTGCAGGAAATGTAGATAAGAGTATAAGGTTATGGATGTTTGTGAGTGAGGACGGTTCCCAATGTAAAGTTAACTTAGATGATGAGCAGCTGGAACAAGTGTCCGAGTTTAAATATTTAGGGTATTAGTTGGATGAGAAAGGAAAAGATGATGCAGAGCTTAGTAGGAAAGTTGTGAATAGCATGAAGGTGGCTGATGCAATTATTTAAATCTTTGGTGAATGTAAAAAGGGACTATGTCTTGAGTGAGCTAGGGTTCTTATGAGAAATTTATGTTACCTGTGTTATTGTATAGTAGTAAAACTATAGTCTGGAATAAGTATAAATCTAAGTTCAATGTGTTCAGATGGACAATGCTTAGGGGCGTGTTAGGTGTGAGAAGGGTGTTGTGTGGCATGAAGAAAGAAGTTGTGGTGGTGAGGGGTAAATGAGGGGAGAATAAATGAAAGTATGTTGAGATGGTTTTGGTCATGTGGAAGGATGAATGATAGTCGGTTGGTTAAGTGGATGTATTGGGAATCGACTGGTGTTGGGAAGCGACCGGCTGGGAGATCGAAGTGGATTGGATCAATGTCGAATGGCTGAAGGACAAATGTAAGGTTCTGGCCCGAAATAAAGTGTATGGAGAATCGTGGGGGGGTCTTAATGAGGGTATGGGT
>JABUQX010139978.1:7500-32500 GCA_015478945.1 Trachelipus rathkii
TTATTATTTATTATTATTAATATTATTATTATTATTATTATTATTATTATTATTATTATTATTATTATTATTATTATTATTATTATTATTATTATTATTATTAATAAATTAAAGATTTGTTATGGATTTTTATCGAGCTCTGTAAGGAAGAAAGAAATTATTACTTGTATTGGAACATTTCGGTGTGAAATCTTCGAAAACTCACGGTGTTGTGACGAGTTGTCATTTTCTGTTAGAACCACTCTCAAAAGTTTTGTGGACATATTTGTGGATATATTTACACGATAAATTTCATAAACATTGTAAGATGTTTTTCCCCTCTCAGAATTTTACATTTATTAATATTTTTCGTCTGTTTAAAAATCAAAAACAAAAACAAAATCCCCTTGTAAGTCCGAATGTAATGTTTTTGTGGTCTTCATATTTAATATTTTGATCGACATTGTATAACCAATAACAAAAAAAGATGGAAGTGATAATACTAAATAAATATAATCAGTAAGCCTTATTTTGTTGAAGGCCTGTGTTTTTAAAAGTATTTCTTTTACATACATATTGCGATGAAAGAATTATTATAAAAAATGAACAAACACTTCTATAAGTATTTCAATTTCTATTTCTATTAAATATATTTGGATTGAGCCGAAGGTTGTCAATAATTAGCTCTCTGTTATTTCATATATAGAGGATACACACAGTGTTGCCGCTATTCATTTTGCTAAATTAAATTAGTAGCGATTACATTAATTTACTTAATTTTTTAAGATCTTAACATTTCACGACAAAATTTGGAAATTTTTATAATTTTATGGTTTCTCCTTCAGTTATTATTATTATTATTATTATTATTATTATTATTATTATTATTATTATTATTATTATTATTATTATTATTATTATTATTATTATTATTATTATTATTATTATTATTATTAATAATAATAATAAATAATAATATGTATGTATGTGTATGTAATAATATGTAATAATATGTATGTATATAATAATAATAATTTTTGAGTTCGTGTACAGGACCAACCACGGCTCACAGGGAAGCTGCCACATTGGGTTGAATAATCAACCCAGTGTTTCCGTACACTGGGTTGATTACCATTATTCAACCCAGTGTGGCCGTATTGGGTTGAATGATCAACTCCATGGGTTAGTCGTTGCTCTTACTTATTTTAAATGTCGCAAAGAAAATTTAGATGGTGAAACAATATTTAGTCAAAAATAAATAAAACATAAATAGAAAGATGTCCTTAAACTATATATATATATATATATATATATATATATATATATATCTATATATATATATATATATATATATATATATATATATATATATATCTCTCTATATATATATATATATATATATATATATATATATATATATATATATATATATGCTATATATATATATATATATATATATATATATATATATATATATATGTATATATATGTATATATATGTATATATATGTATATATATGTATATATATGTATATATATATATATTATATATATTATTATTATTATTATATATATTTATATATATATATATATATATATATATATATATATATATATATATATATATATATATATATATATATATATATATATATATATATATATATATATATATATATATATATATATATATCGTCTTACTGTCATTTATCTCACTTAACTCTTTCTTGCAAAATAGCTTCAGGAACGAAAAGAATAAGTTACTATCAAGGAGTTGAGAGAATTCAGAGAAAATATGGGATAACCTTTTAGAAGGTGTTATAGACCTTACAGTAGGAAAATAAAGACGGTGAAAGGGGTACAGTTGAGGGTAATCAATGAAGATATGGTGAACAGATTGCAGGGCGTGGCGACTGCAAAAATTTGCAAATGGGAGGATCCCCCGCGAAATGTAGTGGCTGTGAGGTGATGTTGAAAGTTGTGTGTGCGGAGGCGTGCAGAAGTATTACCTCGTACAAGCTCTTCCGTCGGTGAGAGGAAGTCTACTCACCAATGTTCGACTTTATACTTCTAAGTTTCACCTCTCGCTGATCACTCGCCTTGGAATCTTGCCAGTAAGACCAGAATTCAACATAGTGTAATTTGTTTCTTACGCGAGTGGAGCGGCCGAAGAAATTGTTATATAGCTGATACCATTGTATTTTTAGAATAGGAGGCTTAAAGTGCTTGGAGGGCTCTGAGCGAATTTGAATAAATGACATAAGAGTGGTCTTGGTTAAGGAATTATATTCGAGAGGGGGCAATCATTATAGCCATTAATTTTAATTGAAGCATGAGGGAAGAGGGTATGATAGAGGTTGCTGTCAGGAAAGACAGCAGACGCACATACGCACTGTCCCCTGTTTTAGTGCCGCCAGTAAACACCGAAATAAATCCGTTGTGAACTACAGAATGAGATAAGAATGATGCCTTTAACAAGGCAGCGGAGTGGCTAGATTTGGAGACAGAGGTCAGGATCAGGCAGATGCTGAGAGCAAGGAACAGCCAAGGAGTATACCCTTCATCATAAGGAAACGACAGCACTTTTTGCAAATGGATGTTGAGGAAGTTAAGAATGCTATAAACCGTGTTTGTAGACGGCCAGTAAGGAGGATTCTGAGGTATCTCCCACAGAATCGCTGTCAGAGAAGACGGTATTAGGGTTTGAAAGCGAAGATAACTTACGCAAATGATGTTTTCCCTTCAAAGAGAGAGCGACATCATATCGGATTCAACTTCAAGGTTTACCCTGGGGAACGATCGGAGGGCCAGAGTAAAGATACGGATCGCCTCATTTTGAATGGGATCTAACAGGTGTAGTAAAGTTGGGAAGGCCTGACCATATACTTAACAGCCTTAGTCCAGCTTCGATCGGATTTGGGCGATATAGAGACGTAAAATCGACTTGCCATCAGCACCCCAAGATTTTGAGGTGATATGGCGTAATAGGTCAAGCACGCGATGACAAGCCGTTATCAGGAGTTTAATGTGCGGAGCGGTGGCTAAGTGGTCATCTAGAGTGCGTCCTAGAAATATGACTTGTGAAGTTACAGGAATGGGTGAACCATATAAGGTTAGGTTTGCGGGAGGAAGACGGCAGGTTCTTCAACTCTATTTTTTCTTGAAAATTATTGCTGAGTTTTTTGTGGATGAGAAATAGAAGACATGGGAATAACCCCATTGTGAAATATTCTCGATAGCTAGTTGAAGTTGCCTTTCAAGAAATGGCAGCCTGGCACCTGCAATATAGAGCGCCAGGTCATCAACATGAGAGAAATTTTGAATGTCGCTGTCATTGAATTCGAGAGCAAATAATAATAGACTTAGAACATTGCCCTGCGGAACACCTTCATGTAGAGTAAAGTGACGCGATAAAACAGAAGAGCTTCAAATCTAGATGGATCTATTTGACAGAATGCCTTTCGTAGAAAGAGGATGCTGTCCTCGGAAACCGAGCGAGTGGAGTTTAAGGAGCTCCACAGTTCTCTACGTTGTGCCGTAAGTTTTTTCAAGATCAAAAAAGACACCAAGAATCATCCCACCAGTTGATAGGGCTTCCCGGATGTCACAGTCTAGTTTTAACAAGGGATCCGCGGTCGAACGATTTTTTCGGAAACCAGACTGGAAGTTTGAAAAAGCCTGGCGACTCTCCAGAACAGGGAGAAGGCTGCCTGAAGGCTGAAACCATTTCCTCCATTAATTTGCAAGTATGGCAGGTCAGCAAAATTAGTCTTTGGTTGTCCGCCAACTTCGTATCTTTCCCAGGTTTGGAATAGGGATTAGAAAAACTGTTGTCCATATAGATGGAAAAAAGGATTCGACCCAGATTTTGTTACACTGATCTAGCAAAAACGCTGATAAAGAGGATTATGATGGATCATTATGTACAAAATCGTGTCTTGGCCAAGGGCACCGTCTTTTCTATTCGTCAGTGGTTTGATACTCGGCAAGTGTGAAAAGACGGTTATAGGTATTATCTTTCCCTTTCGCTGTTGAAAAGTCTGGCAGTGCAGTGTTAGTTCGCAATTTTTGAAATGCTTCAGGATGGCGAAAAGAACTCGAGTCCTTTTGTATTACCTGTAGAGTTTTTTCTTCTCCTGGATATCTTGTGCACACTCTTGGGACCACCAAGGGGTTGCCGAACTCCTACCTGCGGAAGATCGCGGGATGCAAGCTTCCGCTTCCGTGAGGATAGCTTGTTGGAAGAAGTTAAAGACACCATCAACAATCGGAAACCGCTT
Source organism: Trachelipus rathkii (assembly GCA_015478945.1). Lineage (NCBI taxonomy): Eukaryota > Metazoa > Arthropoda > Malacostraca > Isopoda > Trachelipodidae > Trachelipus > Trachelipus rathkii. The sequence goes on from JABUQX010139978.1 coordinate 11,760, forward strand.
ATTGAAGAGAGATAGTGGCATGACTGTAGCCTGATGAAAAGAAGTCAACTCCGCTCGGTCATAACGCCAGCTGGAATTGGGTTTTAACATTTCGATCGGTGCAAGTTCATTTAAGGCTATTGGTTAATTATCACTGTCGTATAAGTAATCAAAGCGGAGATCAGGTGAAGTGATCCATAGGAGAATGGGAGAAAAAGGAAATATCTATACACGAAGAAGTGTGCGTATAAACGTTCAAATGTAGGGGGTCTTGCTCTTGTGTTAAGGCAACCCAGAAAAAGGGTGTTGTGTTAGAAGATCTGCAAGGATCTTAGACTTAGACGAGGTGACAGTCGCCCATAAGGGGTGGCGAAGGTTGAAGTTTCCTAGTATACCAACCGGAGTAGGGAGCTGCTAAATAAGATCAGCTAAGTCGACCTTAGCAAGCTCACTACTCGGAGCCAAGTAGATCGAACAGGCAGGAAGGTCGGTGGAAAGATGAATTCTTGCTGCCACTGCATGAAATCTAGTTTGAAGAGGGACTGGAGAATAGGAGACAGATTTATGAATAAATATTCCTGCACCTCCCCTATCATTGTCATCTCTTTCTACAGAGGTTTGTGGCGATTTATTTTCCGACGGTTTGGAAGAAGTCGCGATGTTATAGTTGAAGTTTCTGGAAACATGAAAAAGTACATATGTTTATTAGTTGAGAAAGTTCTTAAAAATTAGAGTAGTACCACGACAATTCCATTGAAGGAAGCTGGCCATGCTATTTTGTTATAAATGTTATGAGAATGGTCTTTTTGAGAAAATTGTCTCTATGTCGCTAGGGGTGATGTTGTAAGTGGAATCAGATGGGAAGGAAAGGCTGAGACGTGGGTCTCGACGAGGAGAAGCGACAAATCCTGGTGGTAAGAAATAGTCGTACAAACGAGATTTGGGTTGTACGAACGGTTTTGGAGGAGAGTTTTCAGTGGTATTTGGTGGAAGAGCTTCGCCATGAATGCAAAGTAAGATGAGATTAACCAAGTCCATCTTATTGTGTGGACTTGGTTGGTCGTTGGAAGAGCCAGGCAAGCAGAATTAGAAATGGGTGGATAATATGGGAATGTTTTCATGGAGGCAGTGTAAGCATTTGATGTTGGAGTTAAGATATTAGGATGCAATATGAGATCCGTTGGTTTATGGGTCTGACGCTACAGATTTAGAACGCTTGGAGGGCTTAGGGTGTTTGCGTTGAACGGTTTTCCATTCATCTCTCTCGAAAGCGAAAGAAGCATTAGAGAGAGAGTGGGTCGTATCATCAGGCTCCATTTGGAAACTATGATCCATTTCATCAGCTAAGGCATAAAATCCTATAGGGAGTGATGAGGTAGGAAATTCGGAAGAAAAGTAACAGGAGGATTCGGAAGAGCTGGAATAACCCGTCAAGCTATCAGAGAATTGGTTGGTGGGTTTTTCAATAGCTGTGATTGTTTGGGTACAATTTATTGAAGTCGTTGCTTTTGTCTCAGGAATGGACTTATGGCGAGGTCTCTTCAAAGTTGCATTTTTTTACATCTGGGGTCAGTATGTTTTGCTTTAGAAATTCGGATGTTTTGTATTTTAGCGAATAATCATTAGCTTGGTGATTAATCTTTTCTTTGTGTTTAGGAATATCTTTTTCAGTAAATTGAGTAATGGTGAGAGACAGATTAGGGGACATAGATGCAGTCCTCTTACGTGAGTTTAGCGAACTTATCGGGAAGGCATAAGACAGAATGTCTTGGCAGGAAATGCTCTCCAAGCTTTGTATTGGAAAACCAACAGTTTCATTATTGATTTGTTCAAAACTAGTACTCGGAGTAGGGTTGCTGATGGCATTTTGAACGGGAGATTGGATCAAGGGCTGGCTTTGGATTATTTGAGAAGTCGGTAGTATAGGCAATGCAGGCGGGCAGGGTGCAGTAGCTGCTTGAGTTTCGCTAGAATTTAGGGGAAGAATGCTTATGGAATTAAGCTGTGTCGGTGAATTAGCACGCGGAGGCAGGGGGGGCTGCTGCATTGTAGCATAATATTGCCACTGTCTTGTATGATATTTGCCTTTGAGCTAACGAATGGCATCTCTTCTGCTTAATTTTTGTATGGTACATAACTCCAAAACCTCCTTTTCAAACAGGTAAGAAGGGTATCTTAAATAAGAGACACTGCGTGGTCCTCCACAGCTCTCCATAAATGAACAGTTATAACAATAAAACAAATGAAACGTAAAGGTAAATAGGATGGGCTGGAAGGGCTTATATTTCATGAAGAAGGATAGTCCTTCTCCCCACAACAGGTCACAAGCCAGAGACCCACACAACTTCCCGGACCCGTGGGATGTGGATCTGGCCTCGGAAGAGTTCCCGGAACTCTACGTCAGTTTACCCCCCGTGTACTGCACGAAACCTACATAACTTCACATCAGAGTCTGAGAAAATACTCCAAAATGCAGGACAGCCTCCATACCGGTTAGCTCAAGGTTCAGGTCCCCTACAATTAGCGTCCCGGTCAAGGCAAGCGGAAGGACTCAGGACCCTCAGCTCTCAATCTGGGAGGAGTCAGACAACCCATAGGTCAGGACAGGAAAAATAATAATAATAATAATAATAAAAGGAATTAAATAATAGTATAGCAATATATGTACATTTATTAAACCTTATAATATACATCTTTGTTTAATTAATATATTAAAAGTATTTTCGTAAAATTATATAACAATTGAAATAACAAAGATACAAAGTCAAAACTACATAATAATAATAATAATAATAATAATAATAATAATAATAATAATAATAATAATAATAATAATAATAATAATAATAATAATAATAATAATAATAATAATAATAAAAATAATAATAATAATGTTTAAAAAAATTGGTACATCACATTGTAAATGCATATTAAGTACTTTCTTTCCAATATATATATATATATATATATATATATATATATATATATATATATATATATATATATATATATATTCATTATTAATAATAAAAATAATAATAATAATAATAATAATAATAATAATAATAATAATAATAATAATAATAATAATAATAATAATAATATTTTTAAAACTATACATCACAATGTAAATGCATATTAAGTGTTTCCTTAAAAAAAAAACATATAATAATAATAATAATAATAATAATAATAATAATAATAATAATAATAATAATAATAATAATATATAATAATAATAATAATTCATGTCAAAATTGTAAAAGTCATATGTGAGATTCTCAAAAAGATTTTGGTTAAGGCACACACTACATTCAAAAGGCCACTATAATACCAGTGTATTGCATTTGTGTTATTTTTGGGTTTCTTTTTAAACATAAATAAAAAAAAACACTTGATAAAAGAACATGCAAAAAGTGTTGTTTTTTCATCATGTTTAAATAGAAGTCACTTTAATGAGTATAAAAAAAATGTTTTCATTAAAAAAAAAAAAAAAAAAAAAAAAAAAATTTTTCAACAGTTTAAAAATTTACCAATAATTATAAGTGTTTTTAATTCATGTCTAGAAAGAAAACACTCTGGGGAGTATTGAAAAGGTTTTTTTTTTCATTCATGTTTATATAAAGACTTTATAGAAAGTTGTTCAAAAAGGGTTTTTCATTAATGTTTAAATTTGAAACATTTTAGAGAATATTTAAAAAAAATGTGTTTCCTATTCATCTGATAAAGTGTTTATCATTCCCATTTGTTGAAGATAAAAGAAAAAAGGTTTCCGTTTACGTTTGAAAAAATGTTTTAAATGTTTTTAAAATTTTTTTTATAATATTCAATAATTTTAAAAGTGATTCCATTTATTTTTAAATAACACCTCTTTTTATTAATACTCATTGGAGTAACTACGACATTTTTCTTGTAGGGGGGATGTGATGACCCTTTTGTTGAGGCTGTGAAGCCTGTTATGGTACATTGACTAAGCACCAATTTCTGTGGGGCCATGCCCCCTTGGCGCTCCCATAGTTACGCGTATGTTTATAATGAACATTATTTGAGTAAATGCAATTATCTAATAAAGCAGAGTACTTTTATTAAAAAAAAAAAAAACTTTGACCAGAAACGTTAAAATCAAATTTTAACAAGAAAATTTATTTATTTCCTTTTAAAACAAAAAATTTTTTTATTACAGTAATGTTAACTATTAGCGAGTATTTGACTATCGATATATCAGAATTAAAAACATTCTATTATTAATCACAAACGATTAATAAACTATCGATTTATCAGATTTGAAATAATTCTATTTTTAGGCACAAACGATTAACAAACTATCGATATATCAGAATTGAAATAATTCGATTTTTAATCACAAATTATTAATAAAATATCGATATATCAAGGTTGAAATCATTTGGTCAAAATTGAAATAATTCTATTTTTAGGCACAAACGATTAACAAACTATCGATATATCAGAATTGAAATAATTCGATTTTTAATCACAAATTATTAATAAAATATCGATATATCAAGGTTGAAATCATTTGGTTATTAATCATAAACGATTAATAAACTATCGATAATCAAAATCGGAATTATTCAATAATTCATCACAAGCATCAGTATCGCAAAAGCCTATGGATCAATTTAAAACTAATTATAAATCGTAACCATTTAGTTCTTAATTACAGTAATAAAATATGAAAATAAATAAAAAAAGGGATAATAATAATAATAATAATAATAATAATAATAATAATAATAATAATAATAATAATAATAATAATAATAATAATAATAATAATAATAATAATAATAATAATAATAATAACAATAATATTTTTCAATCTCTGTTAGCACATTCCTACCTAAACATAATCCTCATTTAAATGAATGTTTTTGAGAACTACTAAATTACTAATTTTTAACTTTACCTCGCTAGTTAATTAGCTAACTAACTAACTAGTTAACTAGCCGCTATCTTACTAACACTAATTTCATATAATTTTTATAAATTTTAAAAAATTCCAATTAACAAATACTTGGTATTTGAGAAAATGGCCCCTTTCAACTTGGGATAAATTGGGATAAAATTGGGTAAATTGGTATATATTAGGGTAAATTGTTGAAAGGTAAATGAGGAAATACTTGGTATTTGAATAAATGACCCGTTTAACTTAATGGAAATTGATGCAAATGAATAAGTGAAATGAATAAATTCTTAATGTTTGAATAAATGGCCTCAAACAAACATATGATAAATTGAGGCAAATCGGAATAAAATAGGGATAAAATTGGGGTAAATTAAGATAAAATCGGGGTAAATTGGAGTTGTGACGAAATACTTAGTATTTAAATAAATGGTCCCTTCCAACTTAGGGTAAATTGAAATAAATTGCAGTAAATTGGATTTCAGTAAAAAAAAAAAAAAAAAAAAAAAAAAAAAAAAAGTTCATAAAAATTAGACAATATTTTGGAAAAAGAAATAACAAGGAAACTGTTAAAGAGAATTTCTCATCAACTTTAATGAGAATAAAATAAAGGGAAAATATTCTCCAATTTTCGTACCCCCTACCCCCACTGCCCCCCAAAAAGCAAACTGGTCAATATGCCCAATAAATGTATGACACCACTATAAGAACCGTTATCCTTCAATAATATATATATATATATATATATATATATATATATATATATATATATATATATTTATATATATATATGCTATATAAAATCTTCCATTCCTTCCCTCTCTCTCCTCTCTCTCTCTATATATATATACTCCATGCAATCCCTAATATATATATACTATATATATATATATATATATATATATATATATATATATATATATATATATATATATACTTTCTCTTTCTCTCTTTCTCTCTTCTTCTCATATATATATATATATACTTTCATATATATATATATAATAGTTTAAAAGTATTTGATAAAAAAAAAGCAGTAGGAATAATATGTAATAATAATAATAATAATAATATATAATAATAATAATAATAATAATAATAATAATAATAATAATAATAATAATAATAATAATAATAATAATAGTAATGAAATATGTAAATGAATTTATGAATTTTAATTATTTAAATTTTAATTTAACTAAATTTTATTTAATTTTCATTCACATAAATTTTAACAAAAAATCATGTTTGTGAATCAAATAATTATGATCATATATATATATATATATATATGAGGCAAACAAGACACTAATATTAATAATGTGTGTGTGTGTGTGTGTGTAATAATAATAATAATAATAATGTAGTCAAAATATTGTAAAAACTATGCTTCTGACTGCATAGATAACTCAACATTAGACAAAGACCTATTATACACATGACTGCGTGAACCCCTTTCCTCGCCGTTTGGGTTTCGGCTTAGAACCTCTCCTGTAATACCTGTCGCCAAATTCAAGGCAAGACGCCTTGCATTCCTGCTAAGACTAGATGTGTGACTTCTACTCAATCGACCAGGTGTTCTCCTTTCTCCGTCAGAACCAGCTGTAGAAAAGCTTCTTGACAGAGGTGTAGGAGGTTGATCTAAACGCAAGAAGAATATTGAGCTGCTTCCTTCGGATTGGTTCCTATTATGGTTTCTTGTTCTATCATTCCTAGAGTTTCCAGTATTACTTTGATCGTTTCTTGCTTGCGTGTCGTTAGTAGTAGCACCAGAGTTACTGTTTTCACAATTGGCCTCCACACGTGATATTTCTCCAGACTTAATATCCTGAAATAGTCGCAGAGCACGTTGTACTCTAACTGGATCCAATGTTGCATATTGGGGAGGACCCGGTGAATGATCCCTTATAGGAGGTTGAGTGTAATCTGGAGGAGGAATGTAAGGTTCCTCGTTAGTACGATTTGGATTATTTGAAGATGCCTCTAGATCCGTTCTGTCGGTATTCGAAGTTATAAGAGAGTTTCGCAGGCGTCGAACACTACGACGGAAACTTTGTCCAAAGATTTTCGTGAAACTGTAAAAGGAAAATGAATAAAATAAGTTCAAACTTCAAAGTTCAAATTTCGAAGGTAAATACAATATATAATGAATACATCTTATAAGTTCAAACTCAAAGTTCAAATTTCGAAGGTAAATACAATATATAATGAATATATCTTAAAAGTTCAAACTTCGAAGTTCAATTTCGAGTAAATACAATATATAATAGATATATCTTATAAGTTCAAACTCAAAGTTCAAATTTCGAAGGTAAATACAATATATAATGAATATATCTTATAAGTTCAAACTTCAAAGTTCAAATTTCGAAGGTAAATACAATATATAATGAATATATCTTAAAAGTTCAAACTCAAAGTTCAAATTTCGAAGGTAAATACAATATATAATGAATATATCTTATAAGTTCAAACTCAAAGTTCAAATTTCAAAGGTAAATACAATATATAATAAATATATCTTCCTATAAATAAAAAACGAGCAAGACTTATAATTATCAGCAGTTTATATTTATTATAATAAATATAAACTGCTGATTTTATATAAAATCACCTGGAGAAGATATTTCTGCAATTCCCTACATAGCCATTACTCACCCTGAACCCGTCGCTGTTGAGTAAGAAGGAGGTGGTGTATATTTAGGAGGAGGATCACTAAACGGTCTTGAATCTGAGTTACCATCTCCTCCATTAAGCGTGTCATCGCTTCCGGAGTAGGACAAACGCATGGCGTCCTCGTCTGCCTCGTCTTGAGAATGAGTAACAATACCTTCGTTGTAGCCATTATCAACCCCTCGGAAAGGAGGAGGTCTGTACAAATAGTAATTAGCTGTAATTCGCAATGTAAACAAAAATTAATTTTTTTTATCATTATTATTATTATTATTATTATTATTATTATTATTATTATTATTATTATTATTATTATTATTATTATTATTATTATTATTATTATTATTATTATTATTATTATTATTATTTGTTATTATTATTATTATTATTGATACATTATATTATTGTTATTGATAGTATTATTGACCATTGATGAAGAATGAGAGTAGAGTTTTAAATGTTGATAAGCTGCTGAGTTTAGTGCAAGGCATGTTGTTGTTGTTATTCATTATTATTATTATTATTATTATTATTATTATTATTATTATTATTATTATTATTATTATTATTATTATTATTAAAAATATTTGAAAATTACCTCAAACACATCCCGTTTCGGATTAACTAAATATCTGAATGTTTGGATCAAACCAAGAAGTGGAACGAGGAGAAGCGGGAACAGTTGCATGCCTGAAGCTATCTGACATGTCCAGGTGGACCAGTACCTTGATTCCCATGCGAAAACCTATGATAAATTAGAATATCTTTTTTATTACATCCATTCAATAAGCTTTATCTCATGAAGATTCAAATTATTTTTAATACTAATACTACTAATGCAACTTATTAATACGAATTATAAATATATAAAATACTAATCAATAATACCTTCGAATAAATATTAAATATCATTAATTAGAACTTCTGTATCAATCTTATTTTGAATATAAAAATAAATTGTAATATGTATTCCTGTTAATATTGATTTTGTGTATTTCTTTAACAATGGCGTTGAAAACAAAAATAAAGGTTTAAGTTGGGGACAGATAATTGTAAACCTTCACGATCAGACAGACGAAAAGTAATATAATTGTTGAGAGACATCCATATTTTCAGTTATCAGTATTGTGTTGTTACAGGTTACAGAACTTGGATAATATTAAAGATAGATCATGAATGATATTTTTCTTGTTTGAACAATAATGTTGGATTGAAGTTTAGCGCTGTATTTCTCTTTACTATTTCTCCCTAACATCAAACATATTTGTTTATCCATTCCCAGAGTATGAGAATTATACAGTATACACTCTTTGACTGTAAAACAACTACTACTATTACCACTACTTCGAAAACTAATATATATTTCTAGATATTTAATACCAAAACAATACTAACAGGTTAAATATTACTACTACCTCTCTGTAGTTTCCTGTCTTAAAAGACGATATGGAGAGTACTAGAAGACCAACTGGGATCATAATAGTCCATGAAAATGCCACCGGACCTACTATCCAAGCAACTGAGCAACATTTACCAGCACTGAACATGTTCTTAGCTACTGACTGAGCTGTGTAAGGTTTGCCTCGGACAAATAAAACAGCAAATACCTGAAAAGCATATAAATATTTACAAATATTTTGAACCTACAAAACATTAATTCTTCTAAATAGTTTCTACTATGATTTCTCATTTTTATTATATATATATATATATATATATATATATATATATATATATATATATATATATATATATATATATATATATATATATATATATATATATATATATATATATATATATCAATGAACATGAATTGCTAGACATATGTAGGGGACATACTAAGAATTATCAAACCTTAGATATGGGAAGAAATTATAACCTAAGAGAGGGCAGATATAAAGAAGAAAAATTTGGCCATATAGCCTGATAGGAGGATGTAATGGAATAATAAATCCTGTTTTCATTAAAAGTTTTCATTTATATATAACATGAGTTCTCCTTAAATCTTGATTTAAAAAATTATATGCTACCACCAAATCAAATTTTGACACTATAAGACAAAATCATAGTTGTATAAAAAATCAGTAATATTAAAGTATATTTTGAGGTAATGTACTAGGAACTTTTCTACATCTCTTTATCTCTTTGCTGAGAGTGAAAAATGAAAAGTGAAAAATCAGGTATACAAAAATGATTGAAAATATTTATATATGTGCTAGGATTTCTATAGGAAGAGATTATAGGATCATAAGATCATATGAAAACTTTATAGTATGTCAGCTAATTAAGAAAAAGAAAAATCGACTTTTGCTCCTCAAGCTCGAAAGGCAGAATCTTTAACACCCAACGATGATCAAGGTCTCCGGAGACAGCAGAAACCAGGTAGTCAAGGATGTATGAGGCCTGCCTACAAAATTCTAACTACAGAGGAATATAAAACTGTTGCACATTTTAATGCTGAATTCAAAACTTAAAAGTATTCGAAATTAGTTTGTGAAACGCAAACTTCATGTAAAGCAGCTCCTCTAAAACTATAAAAGTGGGCCACCAAGAACATAATGATTCCGGTATCATGACCAAGGGAAACTTGCAGACAGCAAGGAAACACTAAAATAATATGTTGAGGGACTGAACATCAAGCGCTCCTTAATTCATTAACACCGTGAGAGTTAAAGACGAAAGACGGCTTCACACATCAAGGAAATGCTCTCAACCCAGAAAACTAGGTTATTCACTTAGACGGGAAGTTGATTGAAGACCTGACCACAAGAAAGAGAGCTAAACAGTTGCCAGTTCTTGTAATTAGAGGTGGAAAGGTTCAGTTTCTTACAATTCCAAAACTGACACGCTATTCAAGGGAGGCTGCTGCCAATGTCGTGGAAGAAGTGTTAGAAGAAAGAAATCTGACAGAAATCCTCGTCTTCATATGTTTTAACGTCATACTTGTAAACACTGTTCGAAACATGAACGTATGCTTGTTTTAGAATAGAAACTAAACAAATATATGCTGTATTTTACTTTTAGGCACAATGTGACGAAAATTGTACTCAAAGTGAATTGTCTAATCAAAGGATTCGATTTATGAATCCAGGGTCAATGTACCACGCTTGTTAGATGAGTATTTGGACATGCTCTCTCAAGGTTTAGATATTTCGAATATAATTTAAGCTCAAATTAAGAGAGGAGCATGGTTATTTTATGAATTGTATACTTGTATTACGAGCTATCTGAAGTAATGAGTAGAAGAAACTCAACGAGTCATTACAACGCATTGAATCAATTTGGATCTTCTGAAGGCTAGTGTAAAAAAGATCAAAAGCAAAACAAAAGAAAGTTAAGAAAAATCTTAGTTACTACTCTGAAGATCTAGTAACCTTCACTTTTTAATGCTATAATCTCAGTAAATATTAGAAAGGAAATGCTGATGACAATGACAGGACATCTTAAGAGATTCATCTAAATTCTAAACCGATCGCAGTTTTAGATATTAACAATCAAATTATAGAATCCTATTTCAGAAAAAAACTAATATTTCTTTAAAACTCTCATGCTATTATGAATTCTTTAGCGAAAATTCATAACCATAAACAAGATTTGAATATAAAATCTTTCATAGAAATCCTTTCAGTTCAGTTGTCAATAGACCAGACAGACACATTTCTCTGGCAAATATCGAGGGTTCACTAAGGCTCCAGGAAGGAGAAAATGGTAACAAACAAACAAAAATGCCAATCCCAGTCTTAGAATGGCTAATGTTCCCGGATGTGCAAAGAGGGAGACCTGGAACTCAGCAGTCAGGTATGAAAAAAACGTCAGTAGGTAACCCATAAACGACACAAGAAATTTCATTTGACATTTTTTATTCAGGAATATTTATCAATTGGCAATATATTGAAACTATGGGATCACAAAAAAAATCTAAAAACAAATTTACCCACCACACAAAGTAAAAAACCTAATATACATACATATATATATATATATATATATATATATATATATATATATATATATATATATATATATATATAAAAAAAGCAAACATATATACTCTCTCTCTCTTTCTCATATATATATATATACTACTCTCATATATATAAAAATACATATATAAATATATATATATATATATATATATATATATATATATATATATATATATATATATATATATATATATATATATATATATATATATATGTTAAAAAAAAAGAATATATAAAAAGATAAAAAATTAACTGCCTTCTCCAGTATTGGTCCTGCTCATGTTGCGACAATATGCCCGGTGCGATACGATTGAGCCAATCCTCCAACTCAAAAAGTTGGATTCAAGAACAATTATAAAAGCAGCTCCGGAAACTCCCTTCAAGCGACAAGATCGACTCTCTTATCTGACACTATCTCTCTCGTTCTTTATATATTAATATATATATATATATATATATATATATATATATATATATATATATATATATATATATATATATATATATATATATATATATATATATATATATATATATATATATACTACTATACTATATATATATATATTCTTTCTTTTGCTATCTTACTCTTTGCCCCAAGACTGGGGTAGGTGCGTGTCATGCATCGGAAAAGAAAACAGTAGAGAAAGAGCTGTGACAAAAGTCGGCCAGCCTGTACCATTGGTGGTGAGAACTCGTCACCAGACCAGAAAAAATCCACCCTAGAGAGCTTCATGGGACCCGCGACGGACCCTCACTTATGGTAAATCGTCAGTGTGAGGTTCATCCCTTGGCCAGATGGGCCACAACCACCCCATACAAAACCCGCCATTCTCTCCTATCATGCACCTTTATTCTATAGCCTCGGCCAAACTCACATTTTTTTCTCCTTCAGACATTCGTTCACCGACTCAATCCACTTTCTCTTCGGTCTCCCAGCCGGTCGGTTTACAACACCCACTATCCATCCGCTTAACCAATCGACTATCATTCATCCATTCCTTCCATTCCTTCCATTCCATTTCCTCCACCATTGTCCATCTCTCTCTCTCTCTCTCTCTCTCTCTTTCTCCTCTCTTTCTCTCTCTTTCTCATATATATATATATGTATATATATATATAACTTTCTTTCCAACTATTTATCCCCTAATATACATATATATATTTCTATATCTCATTCTTTCTTTCTTCACCCATCCTCATTGGATTGGGGGTAGGGTTAACTGTACAAAACATCCAGACAGTGGGAGACAGCAAACGTCGAAAGAAATGACCTTACCGCCCCTCTGTACCTATTAATTAGTAAGAGCTCGTCACAGACAGAAAATCACCTAGAGCATCATGGGACCGCGACGGACCCTCACTATGGTAAATCACGTCAATGTAAGGGTTCATCCCTGGCCGGTGAATACAACAACACCCCATACAACCCGCCATTCTCTCCTATCACGTACCTTTATTCTCGCCTCTGCCAAACTCACATTTCTCTCCTTCAGACATTCGTTCACCGACTCAATCCACTTTCTCTTCGGTCTCCCCAGCCGGTCGGTTCTTTACACCCACTATACATCTCCTTAACCAACCTGTCATCATGCATCCTTTTCAAGATTTAACAAGTCTTCTGGACATATTTTAATTCATTCTGTCTCATTTTACCCTTTCTTCACACCACACCACTTTCTCTAATACGTTCATTTCCTCATTTTTATCAGGTCTTCTCACACCTAGCACACCCTAAGTTGTCCATCTGAACACATTGAACTTTAGATCTATACTTCTTATTCAGACCATAGTCTCACTATACAATAACACAGGTAACAACATACCCTCATGTAAGACCCTAGCACACTCAAGACTTAGTCCTTTGCATTCACCAAGGCGATTTAATTGCACCAACCACCTTCCTGCCATTCTCAACTTCCTACTACCCTCTGCATCGTCCGTTCCCTTCTCATCAACATATACCCTAAATATTTAAACTCAGACACTTGTTCTAGCTGCTCACCATCTAACATAACTTCACACTCAGGGGTGTCCTCACTCACAACCATATGCCACTCTTATCCACGTTTACTTTCAAGCCCCTCCTTTCACACACCCTGCCAAATCTCTCCATCAATCCTCTCAAACTCTCTTCAGATTCGCCACACAGAACCAAATCATCCGCATATAATAGGTAGGGCACCCTCCACTCATCCCATTCTCCACCATTCTAACACCATTTCCTGCCATCCCACCTCAAATTCTTTCATAACCCCATCCATATACAAATTGAATAACCAAGGAGACATAACACAGTCCTGCCTCTACTCCCTTTGTGTCCTAAACCAATCACCATTATTTCATTTATTCTTACACACTACTATCGTCATACATACTTTTGGTTGATTCCATTCAAGCCTACCACCAACACCACTATCACTAACACCTACCATAACACTTCCCTATTAACTCTATCCTACGCCTCTGTTGCAAATCCATAAAAAAACCTAAATACAATTTATTCTTCTTCTCCCTCATTTTCTCAATCATTTGTTTCAAGATTTGATCCCCACATCCTCTACCACTCCTAAACCTTGTTCTTCATTCACCAATCAGTCCTCGACGCACTCTTTCGACCAAAATACCAGCATATACCTTCCCTACAACCTCAATAAGCTTATTTCCTATAATTTTCTACAGTTCCTTTCTCACCACTCCATCCACTGTTTCCTTCCTTCCATCCATCCATCCACCTCTTGTCCATTTCCTTCCATTCCATCCATCCTTCCATTTCCCATTCCACCTCATCCATTACTGTTAATATTTTCCAGTGTTCTTTCCACTCCCCTCCATCCATTTCATCAGTTACAAAGCACCATCCTATTCATTATTCTAAACAGATTCCCCTTATTCTCATTCTTAACCTTTCCTTCCTTCCAGAAGAGCTTCCTATTCCTTGTATGTCCTCATTCATCACTCCTTCAAACTGTTCATTTACCTCTTGTTTTTCTCCTACAGTATACACCTTTAGTATTTCTTTTCCTCCTTATACTCATCTTTTCCCCAGATCTTCCATTCCACTGTCCATTCCACTTCTTCCTCTTCATTCCACCATTCATGTTAACATTCTTACTTCCCTACTTTAGCACATCCACACACTTCCTTTACACTGCTATCAATTACTTCCTTCATTTGCCCCCCGATTTGCTTCAGTTTTAACTTGTTCACATTCAACCGTTTTACCAGCGAGCGTTACATACCTATCCTTATTATCTTGCACACTTAACTTCTCACTCTTAACTTTACCTGTTTTATTTCTTATCCTCTCTCCATCGGACCCACTAACCTAATTTTCCATACAACAACATAATGATCCGATGTTCATTCCTAAAACCCCTAACTGATTTATCCAACCACATGCTTCAACATCTCGGCTATTTCACCAACTAAATCTGATCATGCTTTCACTTCATTACCATCTCTACCACCACCAACTCTAGTATACTTATGGATACTCTTGTGTTTAAAGTATTTCCACACATACCTCTCTCTTCACAGAAATCAATCACCTTCTACCATTCTCATTTTCTCCCACCACCCAAAACCACTGTTATACCATCCCTTTTTCGTTCACATATCCATTCATTCAAGTCCCCAATCACTATCAATCTGAAGCTCCTACTCACCCCATCCAAAACATCATTCAGATTATCCCAAAAAATCGTACTCTCTTCAACGTTTCCCCTCAGATGGACCATACGTCACAACCACACATACCTTGACCTTTTCAAACTTAAATTTAACCATTAGAATTCTAGGACTCACACAATCAAAGTCTACCATAGCTTTGTACCACAGGTCACTCATCAAAATTGCAACTCCTTCTCTTCACTCTCTCATTCTCTTCCACCAGCACGCACACATTTCACACCACATCACTCATTTTCACCTTTTCCTTTCATCTTTGTTTCAGTCACAGCAAGCAAATCAAATTTGCCCTTTCTAAATACATCCATCACCTCTCTCCTCTTCTCCTCAACATTTATTCCTCTGACATTCCATGTACCCATACGATTCATACAATTTCGCCGAAAGTTAGAAGGTCGTTTACGGCGATCACGACCTTCTCCGAGGCCTGCATTAGCATTCCTGGCAAGAAATAGATGGTAGTAGGCAGCCAACAAAACTACCACTCCCTTAGTCGACTTCTGCGACACGCAAGGACATACGATGTGGGAAATTCTTTCCCCGCACACAGGGATATGAGTAGTAGGGATGTCTGTAGGTGTTATCTAGAAGTGGGATGTGTACTTATAAGTATTGTATATGATATGTGGATGATAAATGGTGGTTGGCCAATATATTGCCCTGGAGGATGAGTGTGTGAAGAATATGAACGCAAAAGAGAAAGGCGCACCATTAAAAATGGGAGGTAATTTCATCGTTCGAGTATGCGTGTACTCTCCCTCATATATATATATATATATATATATATATAAATTACCCATGCCAATATTACAACTAGTTAGGATTCAAATGAATTACTGCATCATAATATAAAAAAGCATACATGAATATATGCATAGATCAGACAGACAGACAGAGAAATAAATACTAGGAATAGCTTACCATTATCAATTGCAATATCATTATCCACCAAACGCAACCAATTACATAATCCAAAAAGTATATGATGTGAATTCCCAGCTGGAATAATAATAATAATAATAATAATAATAATAATAATAATAATAATAATAATAATAATAATAATAATAATAATAATAATAATAATAATAATAATAATAATAATAATAATAAAAATAATAATAATAATAATAATAATAATGTGAAATAATAATAATTAATAATAATAATAATAATGATAATAGTAAATCTCGTGATGATGAATAATAATAATAATAATAATAATAAAAATAATAATAATAATAATAATAATAATGGACAACTATATTAGACTGACTGAATACTATATTAAATGCATTGTTTAGTTGATTATATGATTATATATATATATATATATATATATATATATATATATTTGTATATATATATATATATGTATATGCTATATATATATCTTCTTAACTCTTTCTTTCTTTCTCATATATATATATATATATGTATATATATATGTATGCTATGTATATGTATGTAGCATAACAATAACTTATATATGCTTCTCTTTCTTTCTGTATATGTAATATATATATGCATGTATGTATGTATGTATGTATGCTCATGTCTTTCTTTTCTCCCTGCCTCTCCCCTCTCTCTCTTTCTCTCTCTCTCTTCTCTCCTCTATATATACTATATATATTATATACTATATATATATATATATATATATATATATATATATATATATATATATATATATATATATATACTATGTATTTTTTATTTATATATATATATATATATATATATATATTTATATATATATTGGTAATACCCCTGTAGCCATCAGAAGAGACGAAGAAAAGGCAAATAAACATGAGCAGAAGATAATAAATGTTTCCCAGGGCACAAGGAGTTTAGCGTTGATCCTTACTAAACCTTGAACCACAGTATGCCAAACAGCCAACTGGAAAAAGAGTTTTTTCTATCCAATAATATAATAATAGTGGTGTGGAGGGGTGGATCAAAGTTTAAAATATGGATGTGTTATGGTCTCAGATTTTAAATTAACATCATTATATATATATAGATCAAACAATGTATGAAAATTACGTTTAAAATATCATATAGATGTATTTAACATATATATATATTTATATATAATATATCATATATATATATATATATATATATATATATATATATATATATATATATATATATATATATATATAGAGAGAGAGAGAGATTCTATTGCTAGAAGAAGTATAACAAACTATAATCGTACTGTATAATGTCTTGGTTGTTTTATAATAAGTTTTAACTACCTGATGAGCTAAACCGAAAAGGAGTAATCCCAAGTAAAATAAAGGCGCCCAAACGCCTAAAATTGAATTTCCTTTTGCGAAAAGTAAAGCTGGGAACATTTCCGTTAAAAACCGAACAACATTATAGCCACTTCTATAGGATAACATCGAGGTTTTTGTACGATGCATACCTGTAAGGAATAATGGGCAATTACCACGGGGGGAAAAGGGGTGTATTCAGTGAAATAGAATTGACGAAAAAAAGAAAAAAGACATGGTCAGATTTATAAAAAAAAAAAAATAAAAAAAATAAAAAATAAAAAAAATAAAATAAAATAATTTTTTTTCCTAGTTTTGAATTGTTTTGGAGCTATATTTTATTTTTTGAGTTCTGGAGTTATTCTGGTAATTTGAAAATAAACTTTCAGAGTTTAATAAGTATATTTAAAGCTCTTTACAGGGATTTTTGTTTTATTTTTAGATTTAAAATTGCAGTTTTAGAGTTAGTAGAACCAGTTTTTTAAAATATAAATATTGCCTCCTTCATTTAACAGTTGCCCAGTGATAAGAACATAGATGATATGCCCGGGTATAATTGGTTTCTAAAGAAGAAAACAAAGGGAATAAAAAGAAAACTTTAAAAAATTTGTTGTTTTTTTTTAATTTTATAAGATGATAAAGTTGTTAAAAAAACAAAAGAAAAACGAACTCTATAATATTCAAATCAAATAAGTTGCTAGATTTAGATTTTTCTAACTCTGGTGGACTTTGTGTAGGTCTCCGATCTTTTTTTACCAGAGTTGATATTATAAAAATAAATAACCTTCAAAACTCATATGAATGTAATAATGATCTTACCGAATGATGAAGGAACATAAGCTAAATGCCGCTCTTTCAACACAGAATGAAATACCAAGCCACAAACAGAAGCTAAAACTAATCCGAATATTGTTATAATGGCTAAGATTGTTGTATCCCTCCATAAAGGATGGCGTTTTCTGTGAAAGAAATAAGAAATATTATAATCAACTGAAAATTCCAAAGATTAATCATTCAAATTAAGCAAGATAAACAATCAACTTTCCCTCCAAATGGGAATCTAATTTATCAGTTGTTTGTAGTGGGTAGTGGGTAGTGAGTAGTGGGTTGTGGGTAGTGGGTAGTGAGTAGTGGGTTGTGGGTAGTGGGTAGTGAGTAGTGGGTTGTGGGTAGTGAGTAGTGGGTTGTGGGTAGTGAGTAGTGGGATGTGGGTAGTGGGTAGTGGGTAGTAGGTAGTGGGTAGTAAGTAGTGGGTAGTGGGTACTGAAGACTGTGGTGTTGACTGGGTGGTCTCTATGAATTTGGACAATTTTTTTTTACAAATAACTAAACCAGATAAAAATCTAATGGAATGTTACAGAACCTAGTTGAGTAATTGGACTTGATAGAAGCCACTACACTAACAATCTAATATTTTCTTCTTAAATTTTGACTATTTTTTTGTGTTCATAATAAATTTAAAAAAAAAAAAAGAAAATCTTACTTATTACTAGCCGCCATCTGCTGAAGAATGGACTATTAGTAATTCTTAATAACAATAATAATTATAATAATAATAATAATAATAATAATAATAATAATAATAATAATAATAATAATAATAATAATAATATATGTAGTTTGAATATAAATTTGCATCAATGATAAAATAATTCCATCTTGAAACACCAACTTAATGAACAAAAACTATTAAACCTTTTAAATATTTTAAATTATATTAAACATGAACAAAACATATTAAACCGTTTTAAATAATATAAGTCATATTAAACATGAACAAATATATTAAATGATTTAAACATTATAAATTACACTAAACATTAAATATTAACATTTTAAATATTAAAAATTACGCTAAACAGGTCAAAAGGTAACCTAAATGCCAATAATAATAATAATAATAATAATAATAATAATAATAATAATAATAATAATAATAATAATAATAATATTAATATTATTATTATTATTATTATTATTATTATTATTATTATAACTCTTTTAATAAGATACTTACATGTCGATCAATAAAAATATCTCTGAATTGATCGATGACAATTTGGGAATTGGTCCAATAAACCAAATAAAAACCAACGGAGACGTAACAGAGAAATGGTAGAAGAAATACCAAATAACAAACTTTTCCGTAACTACGAACGCCTATAAGAAAAAGTGTTAATTAGAATAAATAAATAAATAAATAAATAAATAAATAAATAAATAAATAAATATTATTTGGGATATTTATTATTCCAAATTGAGAAAAACGGTAGAAAAGGCCCCTTACACCAATTGAATCACAAACAATCGGAATCAAAAGATTCAATAAGAGTCTGACTGACGGTTTCACACCTTTCAAATCAGTTGAATCAATCAGAATCAAAATATCCAACAAGAGTGTGATTGATGGCTTCACATCTTTCACACCAGCTGGATCAATCAGAATCAACTCACCTCCAGTACCTTCAATAACAGAATTAATTTTTTTTACACCTATCTGCCGGAGTGATGATTCAAGAATAAAAAAAATTATGTCATGCTGAATCATTAACGAAGGTGAATTGAATAGGATTCACTTAGATTCTACTGGGTGTAAATAGCGGCAGAACTATTAGCCTATTATTTACAGGAGGAGCTTTCCTGAATCTTCGTGAGTCAGATTCCTGTAGATTATCTTTGATTTGGACTGATTCGCTTTGTGTGTGAAGGAGATCAAATGAGTCAGAGAAATATAATAGATAGAATTTTTAGGAAATACACAAAGCATTCCCTTAACAATCACGCATTTTCATTTATTATGACAAGGTGGAAATAATGAATAATAATGAATAAAATCTAAAATAATGAAATGTAGCACAATACTTTCTTAACTACATTTTAAATAACACAATGTAACAAAAAAAGATTTTTTTTTTGTTTCATCTATTTTATTGTTATTTATTCAGTTTTTATTTCAAATATATTTTTAGTTTTTCTCTAACATCGACCGTTTTGCGACGGCAGGAAGTAATTATTGGCATCTCATTTATGGTGGTTACAGTTAAAAAAATTTTTTTTCTTTCTTCCGATTTTTTTATTGTGTTTTATTCAGTTTTTATGCAGATTCAAATATATATGTTTTTAGTTTTTCTCTAGCATCAACCGTTTTTGTGTTGACGGCAGAAAATATTTATTGGCATCTTCTCATTTTGTGTGGTTAAATACTTC
>JABUQX010139978.1:37500-40000 GCA_015478945.1 Trachelipus rathkii
TTCAAGCACCCTCGCAATTCAAGAGGTCAGGTTCTTCAAGCAAACTTTGTCCTCAAAATGGACCTCCAAACATTTAAGTAGCGGTAAATCACACATTTCAGCCCTCTCTATGAAGTGGAATTCTTTGCCATATTCTCTACTTCCAACCGAATTTACTCTTCTTCACTTTAAGGCTCGAATCTGAAATTCAAGTTATACTAAAACAAGGGAAAAGATTTCCTTTTACTTTCTACACTCACTCTGTCGCTTTGTCCACGAGTGGTAGATTAATGTGTGCGAGAAAGCAAGCGCACATTTAGTTTAAACCAATATGTTTTTCTTTTTTGTTTAAATCAACTAAAAAACAGTTGTTTTTTTTGGTTTTTATGTTTTTGTTGTGTTTTTTATAAAAATGTTCTATAAATAAAAACATAGAGCTAATACATCTTAATTACATATATAGATAGTAAACAAATGGGAGGAAAACAATAATAAATTAATTATAAAAAAAAAAAAAACATTTAAAACATCAAAACACAATAACAATAATTAAAAACTAATACCGTAACTTTTAATTATTTTTTTCTTTGAGTTAGAAAATTGATATTAAGATGTTAAAGTAAATAAACATTTCTTGGACGGGGGGGGGGGGGGGCGGGCCGGGCTAGGTATTAGTTCCAAAGTTATATTTGAGTTATATTCTTCAAACAGTTTATCTTTCCCAAAATTTTTATTTATTACAAATTAATAACGCACATTAATTATTTTTATTTTTTTTATAATTTCAAATTGATGATTTTAAAAACATTGTCTTAATAGTATGAAACAATTTTACTTGTCCGTATATATATATATATATATATATATATATATATATATATATATATATATATATATATATATATATATATATATATATATATATATATATATATCCTCCAGTGGTTTACCAAATTCTATCGAAGATTTTAAAAAATTGGAAACCAATAGAAAATGAAAGCTTGACATGCTCCGATACGCACTGCTTGAAATTGTGCAAATCAAAAATAATTGAAAAAAATAGATAAATGGAGTATGTTCCAGACTTTACCAGTGGAGTACATATAAGAATGAGCATAAAGTTAAGTCTGGGTCAGAAACTTGAACAGAGAAAAAGGATTGAACGAGTCTCAGGATCTCTCCTCAAATAAGGACATGACTGGAAAATTCAAAAGAACACTGTAAGTTCAATAAATTGTAAATCAATAGAATAAGGCGTTGCAGTGTAACAACTTACTCGCGCGCAAGGAGAGTTTTGCAACAGTTCGACGGATAGAAAGATTGGAGAGAGTTTAAGCGAGAGTAGGAGAGTTAAGGAGTCGACAAGCCGTACCTAGACTACACTTTATCGAGGAGAGCAATATGTGTGGTACCAACCCAGATATATATATATATATATACATATATATATATATATATATATATATATATATATATATATATATATATATATATATATATATAAATATATATTATATATAAATATATATATATATATATATCCTTAGAAACTTGTTAGAACGAACATAGTGTGTTCCTTCCAAGAGAGAACACGAAAAAAGAAAATATCAAGAATATTAAGAACAGAAGATGCTAAAGTTGTATTTTCAAAGAAGATATTATAGTTGTTTGGAAGATTATGTCAAGTAGATAGATGAAGAAGCTGAGTTATTGAGGCATTGAAAACAACCATGTTTTCTTTAACACGAGAAAGATCAGAAATTTTATAATTGGAAGGAGTAATGATGAGTGTTGGAGTTTTCAGCCTAAGAGTGAGAGGAGAGGAGACACAGTAACAGATAGATCATTGATGCAAAAATAGAAAAAAAAAAGAGTTGGAATAGAACAGAATTCTGAGGAACACCACTATGGATAGATTTAAAGAATAAATGGTGGCTATCTACAATAGCAGCCATAGAACGACTGGAACGGAAGAAATTAAAGCTTTGTGTCAGAGTTTATAGAAAGTCTTCGATATGTCTAGCGCAATAGGAAAAAATTTCTCTCTCTCTCTCTCTCTCTCTCTCTCTCTCTCTCTCTCTCTCTCTCTCTCTCTCTCTCTCTCTCTCGAGGACCAAGAGTCGGAGAGAAAGGAAATAAGATCATCAGTCGATCGGTTCTTACAGAAACCAAACTGGCAATCAGAGATAAGATTAGATGATTTAAGATGCTTCTAAATCTTTTTGATAAGAATCGATTCGAAATCTTTAGAAAGAACGGATGTTAAAGCGATAAGAAAATAGTTGGATTGTTGGCTTGGTTCCCACTTCTTCAGGACATGTTGGATGAATGCCCTATTCCAACAGAAGGGAAAGGTTGAAGCAAACTCAGAAGCACAAGTTTAGAGGACCACTGGAGGGATAATTTCAGCACTCTCCCCTTTCTTAGTGTTAAGCTCAGAAAGTGCAGAAATAACGTTTAAATGAGTTGAAAGTAGATAGAAAGTAGGTAGAAAAGCTCTGGAACCGTCCAGGGTGGAATT
>JABUQX010139979.1:0-2500 GCA_015478945.1 Trachelipus rathkii
CAGTGTACTTCGTTCAGTCAATTTGGTGTTGCCGTTTTCGCATTTATCATTGAAACGCTTTCGCGTTTTGGTATACTTCATATATATATATATATATATATATATATATATAAATATATATATATATATATATATATATATATATATATATATATATATATATATATATATATATATATATATATATATATATATATATATATATATATATATATATATATATCATCATCTGCATCATCATCATCATCATCATCATCATCATCACATCATCATCATCATCATCAACCACCTTTTTTTCCACAAGACTGGGTAGGTGCGTAACATGCACCGGAAACAGAAAAGTACTAGAAGAATATGACAAGTCGAAAGCCCAGCCTTACCTCCCTTTATACCTATTAGTGGGAACTCGCCGCACAATCCACTCTAGAGGTTCACGGGACCGCGACGGACCCTCATTATGGCATCTAACCAATGTGGGTTTCATCCCTTAGCTAGGTGGGCCTGGCTCACTTGCCTTACAAACCTACCATTGCCTATTATGCACTTTTTCTCCTTTGCCAAACTCACATTTCACTACTCCAATATTTTTGCTGACTCAATCCACTTTTTCTTCAGAGTCTCCGGCCAGAGTCAGTTTACAACACACTCACCACTATGCATCCACTTAACCCTTAGGCTATAATCATTTCTTTCCATGACCAAACCGCCTAAACATACTTTCCATTTGGCTACCTCATTTATCCCTTCTTTCTATACCACTTTAACTCACTAACAATACGTTCATTCTCACATTTATGCAATTCTTCTCACCTATTGGCCCTAAGATTTGTCCATCTAGGGCATTGGCCACTTTAGTCTATGCCTCTTGTTCCAGTGCAAATTAGCACTACTATACATTATTTGGGTGATGGCTTAGCATGCACCGAGACACCTGGCACACTCAAGGGCTTTTGATGCTCTTTACATCCCACCGGGAATTGATTCGCCAGCCTCAGCCGCCTGATTCACGGCTTTACCTACCATGGAAATAAAGTAAGTTTACTTTTTTAAATTCAACATATATATATATATATATATCATATATATATATATATATATATATATATATATATATATATATATATATATATATATATATATATATAACTCTCTTTATATATATATCCTAAATATTTAAACTCAGTCACTTGTTCAAGCTGCTCACCATCTAGCATAACTTCACACCGCGGACTCCTCACTCACTAACATAACCTTACTCTTATCTACGTCTACTTTCAAACCCATCCTTTACACACCCTCCAAATCTTTCTACCAATCCTCTCGAAGCTCTCTTCGGATTGCCTCACAAAACCATATTTTTATAGGCTATATATATATATACACCATATATATATATATATATATACTATGGAGGAAGTGTTGATATACACGTAAATATACACTCCTCTTTATTTAACTGTATATTCTAAAAATTCATAACAAAATTTTTTTATATTTTCTCTCTCTCATATGTAAATACTTATATATATATATATACTATATACTCATATATATATATAGCATATATATATATCTCCTATATATATATGCTCCTATACTCTGCTCTCTCTATATATAGGCAGCAGAAATAATTGATTCATTGGGTTGGAAGTTCATAACAAAGAACGTTTACATGAAGTGCTTATAGTTCCGAGTTGGAGGAGGGTCAAATATTGGCTGCTTTATATAAGGGGTAAAGGGAAAAATGTAGTATATATATTATAGATCACTAGTATATTGAGTGTTGTAGGGAAGATATATGTTGATATTTTGGTCGAAAGAGTGCGTCGAATGAGTGAAGAACTAATTTGGGGAAGAATAAGGTGCGTTTAGAAGTGGTAGAGGATGTGTGGATCAAATCTGTACATTGAAACAAATGATTGGGATAATGAGGGAGGATAAGAATAAATTGTATTTAGGATTTATGGATTTGCAACAGGCGTATAATAGGATTAATAGGGAATCTATGGCAGGTGTTAGTGATATGGTGTTGGTGGTAAGCTTCTGAATAGAATCAAAAGTATGTATGACGATAGTGAAGCGTGTGTAAGAATAAATAGAGTCGAAAGTGATTATTTTTAATATTAATAGCGGAGTGAGACAGGGATGTGGTATGTCTCCTTGGCAATCCAATCTGTATATGGATGAGGTTATGAAAGAATTAGAGGTAGGGGTGACAAGGGATAGAGTTAGAATGATGGAGAATTTATGAGAATGGAGTATTCCCTACCTATTATATGAGGATGATTTGGTTTTGTGTGGCGAATCTGAAGAGAGTTTGAGAGGACTAGTAGAGAGATTTGGTAGGGTGTGTAAAAGGATTGAAAGTAAACGTAGATAAGAGTAAGGTTATGGTTGTGAGTGAGGACAGACCTCAGTGTGAAGTTATGTTAGATGGTGAGCAGCTGGAAAAGTGTCTGAATTTAAATATTTAGGATATATGTTGAATGAAAAGGGAGCG
>JABUQX010139979.1:5000-24406 GCA_015478945.1 Trachelipus rathkii
TATATATATATATATATATATATATATATATATATATATATATATATATATATATATATATATATATATATATATATATATATATATATATATATATTCCGACATATATATATATATATATATATAAGTAGTGGTACACTCTGCGATCCTACAGCTTTTTCTCAAAAAGTATAAGAGGTATAGGTCTGAAACTTGGCATGCAAGCTATGTACTATGGGTTAAGCTCGAATCCGTGTAAATTTCAAGTCTGTAGGATGTATATAGAGGGGGGTCACCCCCGAGAGCTTAGCCGCTACGCCCGCATTTATACCCTTTTGGCTTTCCAAACCCGAGATTGAGTTAAGCCTAGCGGCTAATCATCGAACCAGGTGTTCGATGCGCGTGAAACGCTGTAAAGTGCGCATACACGCTACACCCAATGTTTAGTATTATTATTATTATTACGTCGAAGAATACAATTCCCAAGGGGAATTGTTTCTGGGTGGAAAAACGATCCTGAGGATTAGTTTTTACTTCCGACTTTGCTTTCCGCCAGGGTGGCCTTCACATCCAGAAGTTCTAGGGTCAATATATATCTATGGAGGGTTAGAGTTATCGTATTGGGTTAAAATTTGGAGGAAGGTTATATGGTGATGTAAGCTCATCGTAGGCAGAGATTACATGCCCTGCCGTCCGCATGAGAGAGTTACCCTTCATACATTTAAATATTGACGTGAAGACTGAAACTTGGAGAAAGGATTCGGAGTCAGAGTCAGAGTTGGAATCGGAGACGGGTTGGAGTCGGATTCGGCTTCGGAGTCCAGAGACCCCCCGGGGGTCCCCAGTTGAAAAAGAAGAAGAAATGCATGGAATGCAAAACAAAGAAGAAGAAGAAAAGAAAGAAGAAAAGAAAGAAAGAAAGGAGGAAGAAAGAAGAAAACAGAGGAAGGAAGAAGGAGGAAGGAGGAAGGAAGAAGAATGAAGAATGAGGAGTAGGAGAAGGATTCAGAGTTGGTACTGGCACCGGTGCTGGAGCCGGTGCGGTGCTGAGATTAATAAACATTCGTATAACAACAACAATGTTGGTGTCTTTATATAGGTTATTGGATCAGTAGATTTCGAAAATAATAGTTTCAGAATCAAGAAAAAGCAAATAAATAAATAAATAAATAAATAAAATGAAATAAATAAAATTTCCGAATTCTTTTGTTTATAACATAAAAATTCACGTTTTTACATACCCTAAATCAGTAAATCAAAACAACCCTCCCACTCCCACACCATCCTCACCACCTGCATCTATTGATCTGTTGATCTATTGATTCAAGTCACATTTTGAGTATCATTTTGGATAAGCATAACATAAAATCAAGTTCTTTTATACACTGACCAACGAATATATGCTAACAAAGAGTTTTCATTAATGAAGCTTGCATCATCTGAACTACGAATATAACCCACACAACGACAAACCTGACGCACATCTTAAACAGAGATAAAACTGTTATCGTTAACAAGGAGTTTCACACTTAACACCCGTAAGTAACTAACGTTTGCGTACAAAACGTAACCTATTCATACTTTTTCCGAGCATATCTCTAACATATTATCATTCAACCTTACACTGACACAGTGCATTAACAAAAATTTATCATCACCATACCTAAGTATCATACTGATCAACGAATATACTCTAACATAATAAGGTTTCCACATCAATAGCTAACATGACGTAACATGAACTAAGAAAATAATGTACAAAGAGAAAAAACATCTTAAGCAAGAATAAACAGTCAACATTAACAAAATTTCACACATAACAACAGTAAAGTAACTAATATAGCATACAAAAGACGTAACCTACTTACACTTTTTCAAGCATATATCTACCATAACACGTTAATCTTACTTTGACACAGTAACATTTAGCAAAATTTACCATAACCGTGTGTAATTATCATACAGACCCATGAGTATACTCTAACGTAACAACGGTCCTCGTAAAGGGCCAATTCGTAGGAGCAGAATGAGAGAGTCAATCATACCAGCACAACGAAAAATGTCTTACTGACGAAATTCGATTGTATAAACAATCCTTAAAGGTAATGAGATTCTTTCAACCAATCAATAAGAAGAAAGTAAACAAGAATACGGCGTACGCGAACGAACCATATCAGTTCAAAAGGGTATATATTCTCAGTAGACAACAACAACATAACATAAAAATAAGTTCTTTATATACTAACCAACGAATATATGCTAACGTAACATTGTTTTCACATTAATAAAGCTAACATAGCATTACCAGAACTAAGAATATATTGTACAATGACAAAACCTAGCACACCTTACGTGTGAATAAACCTAACATTAACAGAGTTCCATACTTAACAACAGTAAAGTACCTAACGCACCGTACAAAACGTAACCTATTCACAAGCATATCTCTAACCTATCAATGTTAATTTTACATTAACACTATTGATTTACATCGCATTTCGAGTATCATTTCGGATAAACATAGCACAAAATGAGTTCTCTATATACTAACCATCGAATATATGCTAACGTAACGAACGTTTTTACATTAATAAATGCTAACATAACATAACCTGAACTAAGAATATAATGTACAACGACAAACCTAACACACCATACGTACGAATAAACTACTAACATTAACAAACTTCCGCATAACAACAGTAAAGTACCTAACACTTCGTACAAAGCGTAACCTATTCACTTTTTCAAGCATATCTCTAACATATCAATGTTAATTTTACATTAACATCTGTGTTTCATTAACAAGAGTTTAGCATAAGAAACCTGTCTAATCGTCGCACCACTGACAAAGAATATAATACCGACGTAACAAAAAAATGTTTTACATCAACACGTAACATTTAACAAAATTAATCTCCAATAGTCTAAATATCATATCCCATCGAATAATAGCAAACATAACAAAGTTTTAACCAAACATAACAAAAAAATAACAAAATTTTATCCTGACATAGCATAAAAATAAGTTCTTTGAATAAATATCACAGTAAGCATAATAGTTTACTGATTTTAAAAGCAGTAAAATCAGTAAATCTGATAAATCAAAACTATACCCATCTCACCGCAGAGTCCTACCCACATCCCACCACATTTGTCTGTATTTGAACTTATTGATTCCAAGTATATTTCAGAGTATCATTTGGATAAAACATAACATAAAAAATAATTAACACATGTGACACCACAGAATAAATGATCAACCAACAGAGTTTTGTGTCAATGAAGCTGGCATAATAACATAGCTTCAGGAAGTGCACAGTACAAACCTAACATACCTCACTTATGAATAATCTGTAAGATCCTGAAAATTCCCTACTTTTCAAAGGTAAAGTGGCTAACCGGGTCATACAATACTCGATATGTTTCCACTTTTCCCGCATATCAGCAACAGGTAAAGCACCTTATCACTTAAATGCACATAACAGTGACCAATGCAATAAAGATACCACCATCTTGAACTATGAATTGGCACTACCACCAGTAAAGTGTCATTCGTTTCAGAAATCTTAACATCATTTGACCTATATGAATAAGCATAGACATTCTTGAGAATTCTAGGGGTAAAACCTAACTTTGTTACTCAACAAAAACTTAGCCTAGGCTCACGTTTCTAACACATCATCGTCAGTTAACACAGTAATATCTTACAAAAAACTCAACATTTCTCTAACAAATCAGTGTTATTTCCACATTGTCATAGTAATGCTAAACATAACATTTTCTAACTTTTAGAGATAAACAGTTTCATCAACCAGGCCTCTAAGCAACACATTACCTTCCAGGAGAAAGCCCAGGGGATGCACGCCCCATGAAAGGAGGTGTGAATCCTGGAGGGGAGTCACCCCGAATGGGTGTAAGCAGGAGCTTTGGGCCTCACCCGAAGGGCTGAGCCGCCTCCCTTCGAAGGGTAATACCCATATTTTCTTAGTTCATGTTACGTTGTGTTAGCTTTATTGATGGAAACTTTATTACGTTTGAGTATATTCGTTGATCAGTATGATAATTAACCAATGTTGTGATAAATTGCTAAATGTTACTGTGTCAGTGTGAGATTAACGTCAATATGTTAGAGATATGCTTGAAAAGTAAGAATAGGTTACGTTTGCATGCAATGTTAGTTACTTTTCACGGGTGTTAAGTGTGAAACTTTGTTAACGATAACAGTTTATTTCCTGTTTAAGATGTGTCAGGTTTGTCATTGTTGTGAGTTATATTCGTAGTTCAGATGATGCTAAGTAAGCTTCATTAATGTATTGAAAACTTTGTTTACGTCAGCATATATTGTTTGATCTTTGCAAAGAACTTGATTTTATGTTATGTTTGTCCAAAATGATACTCAAATGTAACTTAAATCAATAGATCAATAGATCAATAGATGGGTAGGTAGGGAGGATGGGGGAGGGGGAGTGGGAGGTTGTTTGATTTACTGATTTACTGATTTAGAATTGTAAAAACGTGAATTTTACGTTATAAACGAATCGGAAATTTTATTTGTTATTTTGTTTATTTATTTTTTTCTTGATGGTTCTGAAACCATTATTTTCAAAATCTACCGATCTAATAACCTATATAAAGACACCAACATTTGTTGTTATCAAATATTTATTAACTCAGCACCACACCGGCTCCTGCACCAGTCACCTTCACTACCAACTCTGGTCTCTACTCCTCATTCTTTCATTCTTCTTCCTTCCTCCTTCACCTTCTTCCTTCCTCATTTTTCCTTTCTTCTTCTTCTTCTTCTTTCTTCTTCTTTTTCTGTTTTGCATTCAATTCATTTCTTCTTCTTTTCAACTGGGGTCCTCCGGAAGTCTCTGGACTCCAGGCAGATCCGACCAGCTCCGTCTCCGATTCAACTCTGATACCTGACTCCGAATCCGCTGCCAGTTTCAGTCTTCGTCGAATATTTTAATGTATGAAGGGGTGGGGTCCTTACGGGGACGCAGGGTACGTAATCGTCTGCAGTGAGCTTTACATCATATATAACCATCCTCCAGAATTTTTAACCCAATACACGATAACTCAACACTCCATGAATATATATTGGACTCAGAACCGGATGTGAAGAAGCAACCTCGGCGGAAATAATAACAAAAATAATACGTAAAAACGATTCCTTACAGGAATCGTTTTCGACTCAGAATCAATTCCCTTCGGGAATATATTGACAGTGGCATCAATAATAATAATAATAATAATAACATTGGGTGTATGTGTATGCGCACGCGCGCTCTCTCTCACGCGCATCGAACACCTGGTTCGATGATTAGCCGTTAGGCTTAACTCAATCTCGGGTTTGGAAAGCCAAAAGGGTATAAACGCGGGCGTAGCGGCTACGCTCTCGGGGGTGACCCCCCTCTATATACATCCTACAGACTTGAAATTTACACGGTTTCAGGCTTAACATACATAACATATTCCAAGTTCGGGCTATACCTCTTATACTTTTGAGAAAAAGATGTAGGAGCGCAGGACGGTGCATCACTACTTATATATATATATATATATATATATATATATATATATATATATATATATATATATATATATATATATATATATATATATATATATATATATATATATATATATATATATATATATATATATATATATATAATAACATATATATATACTATTGATACCAAAACACACTCATATGCGGTACCTTACCAATATCTGACAATAGTCGAAATTTTTGATCAAATGTACGCACGATACAGACGCTGGCAATCGTGCAAATGTTGCAAAGAAACATTTGCAACATTTTTAACTCCGTCTCATGTACTGGATACATCACAATAACATTGAGCTATAGACTATAGTAGCCTACTTATAGTGAAGGTGAGACTTAATTAACTTGCCAAAGCTAGGCCAAGGTGCAACACATTTGGCCTATTATGAATCTATTTAGGTTGGATTCCAGAATTTTAGTATTCTAAATTTAAGGAATAAATATTGTGGCCAAAATTTATTAGCATATTTTCTAACGTAAGTGGCCTGTGTTTGCCTACAGTAGCTCTATTGATTCACCAAACAATAATATTCACAAATTGAGAATAAATTCGTTATTATCTATTAATAGACCTGTTTTTATTTTTATCACATAAAATAATGATACACTAGACTAGCACTAAGATTATAGAAAACCTTAACAAGATAGGCTGGGTCTAATACTAAAGAATCAAGGCAGGGTTTGATAAAACCAAAACTTGTATTGCCAGAAACAACAACGAATGTGTGGATGGAGTAATTTCTTGACAGTAGCTTCCACTTTGATCTGTGTTAATTTTAAACAAGAGATAGAAAACACGTTCATGTATATATGACAGACCAGCCTTGAACCATGAACGTTGATCTCAAAAAATGACCCATCCATGCCGGGTTTGGAACGGTCTTCAAAAAGTTCAGAAAGATTCACGCACATGTGTGTGGCCGCTTTAAGATATCTAGCCATGTGGCTTTTAGTCAATTAGCACTTACCTTTAATAACTTAGTAGGAAAATGATAATTACGTTAAGTATTAGGCCAAAGAGAATAGAGATGAATGATAGGTGAAAATATTTTAAAAAGAAAAGACAGCTTACCTCCATACCCTTAACATTTTTGATTATTAAATTTTTGATTTTCACAAGCGCGACAAATTAGGACCGCTATTGAATCAGTAATGAACCTTATTCTGATTTTTTAGTGAAATTCTGTGCAATTATATCCAATGGAGACAAAAATATAAATTCCGCTAAAACTAAAAATAGAAGATACCGTATATGAAAATATATAGCTATAGTTTTATATCCTAAAACAAACACAAAATGGAGAATATATAATAATAATATGGAAGTATATAATAGTGTTTATATTGGGTTTCAAGTAAAAAATTGTTTAGCGATATATTAGTGGAAATGTTTAGATGCTCTATTAGCGTGCTTAAGTTAGCAGCACCTTGTCTGTACCGATTTCCTCAGAATATCAGCTGGATGTTGTTAGGCTATGCGTTCGATAAAGAAGGTAAAATTTAGAATTTAAAAAGCCTAAGGATCCTAGCTGTAATTTCTTAAAAAAAATTGTTGAATTTTGAGAATGGGTTTGTTAATAATAACTTATTGAATTCGTCAGTTATTATGTTTTTGCAGTAAAAATAGTGAAAAGTATTTGTTTACATCTCTCTTTAAGAAATATTTCACGGTAAATATGCAGGGTTTTGTTGGTAATGTGTTTTGCAGTCCCTAATGAAAAGAAACGCTGGAATATGCGTACTGTAATTCTACGACTCTAGAAAGTGTTGTTGGCCGAAAAGCAAATTTGGGTAGTAACCTTTACCACCGACGCCTTGAATTTTTTTTTTTTTTTTTGATAGGAAGCCCTGAACATTAGTGATTCAGTAAATACTTGTGTGGAAGCCAAATTAAGCGTGGAGCAGCTTTTTAATTAAATTAATGAAAAGTAAAGAAGAGAGAGTTAATATGTATGAACATGTATGGGCGTAGGCGAGTTTCATTTATGTTTGGAGTGATATATATATACTTATATATATATATATATATATCCATATATTCTTCTTATCTTATATATATATATACTACTACCCTGTACTATATATATTGTTAAAACTTTAAGTTGCAAATATTTAAACTCAACAAGATTGGTTATATACTTCTTGGAAATAATGTTTAAAGCCAAACGTTCTTTAATAAAGAAATATAAAAGTGTCTTACCTTATAAATAATTACGGCAACTTTAATATGCTTAGGACCTACCAATTTATTACCCAAAACAGTTCCTGGCCAGGCTCTACCTCGAAATAATAAATTATAATTACAGAGATCCTTTGCATTGAATCACAAGATAGGAGCAATTAATGATGGTAGTTTCAAAAATTAATTTGACTTTCAGAACGATATTGCACTGTTCTATATTTTTAACTTAAGGAATTTCAATTAGAGAAAAGTATTACATAAATATTTCCCAACATAAACTAGGTTGGGATTATAGTATTATAGTCTAATTAAAGTAGAACTTGCACTTTTATATGTTTAACAAATACAACTTTTTCCGAACGATGGTCACAAGTACTAACTTTTTTTTTTTATAATAATAATATGATCAAGGAGGTTGCGCGATACATATGCGCCTTGCTCAATTGGTTAAATATTACAGGGAAACAATTGAATAACGTTTCTACTAAAATTTAAGTATAATTATTTTAAAAATAATAAAGTTAATAAATAAATTAATATTTTAACAATAAATATGAAGTTTTTAATTATAATTTTAACAATCTCCCCAGAGAGAGATTGTAGCCTTGGGCTACAATGACTATTTTAATGAGTCTAGTTTGGACTTAATGAGCTTGTCACACTTTAGGGCTGCTTGACGTTTAGGTCTACCAACTACTGCCTCCGAGTCATCAGCTGCTTTATCACCATTATTTGATTTATCTTTATCATTAGAGACTTTATCTATTATTAAGGACAATTCTAATGGATACAAATTACTTATTGAATGGTATAATATTTGTCCATTACTTTGTTTAACTTTAACAGTTCTTATTTTGTTGTCATAACCAATTACAACCTCCATAACTCTACCCATCATCCAGAAGGGACGAGGCTTTAAGATGGATTTTATTAGCACTATATCATTTACTTTGATTTTATTTTCCCAAGAGATTTGATATATATCAGTCATAGCTTCCCTTAGATCTAATAGGTAAGCTTCATACCATAGTTGTTTAAACTGATTAAATAATTGCTCTTGAGTATCAAGAGTGCTTTCTAAAGAACCCCTGTCAGGTTCCTTCCAGACTTCGTCATTTGCATCCTTTAAAATAAGAGAAGTATTACAATTCAAACGAATGAATGAGTTAGGAGTTATGGTTTCAAGATCACTAGCTTCTGATCTATATGTGAGAGGCCTGCTGTTAATAGCATTTTTTATAAAAGACAAAGTTGTTAAAAGTTCGAAATAATTTAACCTCTTCCTACCAATAACTTTATACATACAAACTTTCAAAGTCCGTATTTGACGCTCATAAAAAGACCCCCACCAAGCTGAATAATTGGGAATACGAATATGCTTAATATTGTTAATTTTGAGTTCATCCCTGAATTCATTGGACCCCAGAGCCCTAGACAAGATGTCTGCCCCCTTCACGAATGTTCTAGCGTTATCAGAGTAAAGGAAATCTGGGATGGTATATAGGTTACAAAACCTTTGAAAAGCTAGTAAAAAATTTGTCACACCCATGTCAGGGACTAGTTCTAAATGAATTGATCTTACATTAAGACATGTGAATAATAGGATAAACATCTTGTCCAGTTTACCTGTAGTCTCATTAGTCACAAATATATGACCAGTAAAGTCAATGCCTGTGAATTTAAAAGGCATTACTAAATTCATATGATGTTTAGGGATGTCAGTGCACTTAGGATATTTAAAAGCACGCACATTGATTTTTTTGCATAACATACACTGATTTAAGACCTTTTTTATTGCTATGCGAGCTTTGGGAATCCAGAAACCTTGGTTTCTAATATAATTTAATGTACTATCTAATCCCAAATGCTGCATTTTTTTATGAGCCTTCAAAATTAATAAGGTGGTGAAGTGGTGGTATCTTGACAAAAGGATAGGATTTTTTATATCATAATTAAAGTATGTACATTTAGATATTCTACCCTTTGATCTTAAAATGTCATCACCATCCAAAAATAAATTTAAGTTATTAACTAGGTTAGGTATTGCACCCTTTTGATCCGATTTTAAAAATTCAATCTCTTTAGTATATGAAGAGTTTTGTACTTTTTTGATCCAATATTTAAGAGCTTTTTTGCAAGGGTCTTCCTTAGTAATTTTGCTTAGAAACATAAACAAATAACTAGTTATATTTATTACTTTTTCAAATTTACTAAATTTATTTATTTCCAATATTTCATCAATATTATTATGTTTAATATTAATTACATTAGTATTAAAATTTAATGTAGCAAAATTACTAAATTCTGGAGAAAGTGAAAGCATTAGAAATTTTGGCCACCTCTCCAGATCCTTACAAAGCCACTCTGGACCATGTTTCCACATATTTAAATTTTTCGCAAATTGTTTAAAAGTTAAACCCCTGGTCAAAAGGTCTGCTGGGTTTTGAGCAGTTTGCACATAGTTAAAAATAATTTTTAGTTTATATTTACTTCTGATGTCATCACACAAAGTGATAACATCTTTTAACCTGTTATTAACATACTTAGCCTTGACCTTGGTTTCACCTGTCAAAAGCCAATTAAGAACTACTTGTGAGTCCACACCTATATTTACATATTCAAAAATGATGTTAAAATAAGAGTCTAAAATAGTGGATATGCATTTTAAAGCTAAAAGGACTCCTAATAGTTCTAAGGTTGGAATACTATAGGTCTTTTTAACAGGTGTTACTTTGGCCTTGGCAAACAAAAGGTTATTTTTTCCTTCACTTGAACCATATGCAACAAACCCATAACATTTAGCAGAACTGTCACAAAATATATTCAGACCATAGGATTCACTTTCATTCACAACTTGACGTGGAAACTCAATCTTACTCAATTCATTTAAATCCTCCTTCAGTTTACCCCATTCAGTCAACATTTCCCCAGGTAATTTTTCATCCCATTCTTTTTTAGCTTCCCAAACACTTCTCATTAACAACTTCCCTCTTACGGTAATAGGTATTGTAAGTCCTAAAGGATCAAACAACTTGGAAGTTTCAGAAAGTATCTGTCGCTTTGTACTACACGAGCTCCTATAACTTACTGACGACACATGCAAGGAATCTTTCTTTAAATTGCATTTATACCCAAGCACCTTTTCATACTCATTTTCATGCTCCACATACCTACCATCCATTCTCATACTCTCACACAACTGCTCACAATTACTATTCCAAGAGCGAAGTTCAAACCCACCCTGGTTCATTCTTTCAAAAGTAAGATGGTACAACTTTTCCAATTCTTTGCAATTATTGCCTGTAAAAATCAGGTTGTCTACAAAAAAATTAGAAGACAAGATATCCCTACACTTATCATCAGGGAACTTTTCTACATGATGTTTCATTATATAATGGAGAATGAAAGGGGACGCTGTATAACCGAACAGTAAAGTTTTAAACCTGAAAGAGATTAATTCATCATTCTGATACCATAAAAAACAGAATTTGTTTTTGTCATATTCGTCTCTTAATTTGATAGACAAAAAGGCTTGTTTAATGTCACTAAGGACAACATAATTATTAGTTCTAAATACTAAAAGTAATTTTAAAAGGGAGTTCATTAAATCTAAACCAGCATAAGAAGCCTGATTCAAGGAAGGGCTGTCTTTAGATATTTTAAAAGAGCAATTAAAGACAGGTCTTATCTTAGTTGTGATCTGCTCCTCACTTCTTATTATAGGTCTGTGAGGTATAAATATATAATCACATCTCTTAAATTTAGGAATATTTACAATTTCAATTATATTATCTTGCAAATATTGAGAAAAAATATTATTATAACTTTCTACAAGTCCTTTTTGCTTAAGAGAAGAATAGACTCTATTCAATACTCTCAAAGAAATATCAAAATTTGAAGCAACATTTTTAATTTTTTCTTCTATCCAAGGAAGTTTGACATAATAATTGCCATCCTGGAAAGAAATATCATTTCTAAATTTTTTAATCATGATCTCATCATAAGAGGCTAGATCATTATCCTCTTTAGTAGGAATACCAACACTCTCCATGGACAACAAATATTCAAGTCCATGTTCTACTTCAGAATCATCATAAATATTATCAAAAGGGTGAAAATAACTTTTAATAGGATTTAAAATCAAATTTACAATGGTTTCATTTACTAAAGCAGACTCCTCCTCTCCTATCAATGGAGATTGCATATTCACTTTACTTACTTCTATGATTTGATTTCTGGTTAAAAAATTTTGAACATTACCTATAGGTATAAACTTATTTGCAATTTTAAAACAACTTCCAGACATTATATTAACTAAATTAAAAGAAGGAAGAAATTGAATAATGTCTGTGCCTAATAAACAATCTATGTCAAACATATCATGGTCTCCACTGTCATAAAAGAAAGAATCAGCTAAAGGAATACCATTTTTCTTAAAATTTTCAACCGCTTTATTCATGCCGTGAATTCTATAATTTAAATTTAAATCATTGTCAATGAGGAAAGGCATGCTAAAAACTTCCCGATCATTAAATTGTAAACCCAATAACAGTTGCTGAAAAATTCGCTGTTTTGCACCAATGAAAGTTTGAATATTGTACTCTAATTCATGTAAATTATCAAAATTATTAATTAAACCTGTCATGGCATTTTTAGATATGTAAGAGCGTTGACTACATGTATCTATTGCTCCTCTTACTGTAACCTTTTTGTTGCCTTTAAAGAGTTGAAAGGAAATTGTTGGCAACAAATACACTTTATCCACATTTTGTTGGAAACTTATACATAAGGAGCTAACAGACTCATTTTGCTCATTTGGGATATCATTGGGACAAAAAGCTGTTATATGGGAATTAGCTTTACACTTAAAACAATTAAATCTTAATTTATTTTTAATACCATAACATTTTTCAGGCACATGACCCAAACCTCCACAATGATGACACATGTTTAGCTCTTTGGCACGTTTTATACGCTGAGGCACTGTTGGATACTTGTCACATAAATAGAGAGGATG
Organism: Trachelipus rathkii; assembly: GCA_015478945.1. NCBI lineage: Eukaryota > Metazoa > Arthropoda > Malacostraca > Isopoda > Trachelipodidae > Trachelipus > Trachelipus rathkii. The sequence continues at coordinate 17,757 of JABUQX010139979.1, forward strand.
ATTTTTTAATTGACATAGCTTACAAATTGCAGGGTTGTAAGTTTGAGTTTTTATTTTATTATTTACATACATTTTAGAATCTTTACTATTATTGACAGTTTTAAAATTTTGAAGAGTACTAGATTTAGGAGCTTTAGTAGCTTGAAAAACTTTATTTACTTTAGCTTTGGTTGATACATCCTTCCTATTTTGGGACAAAATACTTAAAGTATTAATAACCTCATTATAATGATCAAAAAGTTGTACCAAAGTAGGATAATTATTTGTAATTTTATGTATTAATTCACTTCTAAACACTTTAGGCAATTTTTGAAATATTATATTACTCAAGAGTAGACTTCCAGATGTATCAGCTTCTAAAAAGTCTACTTCATAACTCTTAAGTTCATAAATCATTGACCTAAGTTCATTTATATACACTTTCAATTTCAAAAAGCCTTCATCATAGCCTTCATCAACCTTAAGATCTAAAATATTATTTATATTTTCATTAATTATGAAAGGCCTATCAAGAAATTCTTTCTTTAATAACCTTAAGGCTATGTCATAGTTTTCATCTGTAATAGACAGATGGCTTACTACTTTAAGAGCATAATCCTTTAAAAAACTAATTAAATAAGTAAGCCTTACTGAATTGGTTAAATTACTCTTATTACCGATTAAATTATTAAATTTATTAAGGAAATTGGAAAAAAGTAATTTATTCTTTCCCAATCCATCAAATACTTCGCACTGCAACTGAGGCAGTTTAGAATCATTTATATTAACCTTATTTATTAAATCCAAAAAATTATCAGTATTTACACTCTCATTTATTTTTACAATTTCTTTAGGAAAATATTTTTCTAAGGACAATAACTCAGCTGACAACTCAAAATGGTAATCTACTTGACCTTCAAGCTCAGAATTAAAATAAGAAGGATCTAAATTATCTACATTATTATCAGACAACAGTATGACAATCTCATCATCCAAACTTTTAATAGAATAGACTTCTTTCTCAATGTCAGTATTTACAGCTCTAAATAGAGGCTCTGTTAATTTATTTTCATTACCAAAAGCAGTTAACTTTTTTAAATTATTAGTAATTTTTGCTTTAGAAATAGCTCTTTTTCTTATCAAAGCTTTAACAGAAGCTTTACAAGAGCTTAAAGCTTGAGCTTCTTCATCAGTTAAGCCCATAATTTTGATTAGGTATATCAACTTAGCCTATAATAAAATTTACTATTTGTAGCATAATTTAATTACTATACCTTAATATTAATAATTTTCTTAACCAATAAATGAAATCCAAATTCATTAAATAGGCAGCTTTATAATTTTCAATAGCTATAGCCTATTCGCAGCATGTACTACTTGTAAACAAACTTAATTTCTAATTTTAGCATAAATTTGCTTTAATATATGATTATTATAAACTATCCTATCACCAATTACTAACACTATCACTTTTTATAATATATTTACACTAGAAATGCTTAAAATCCATTTCAATTTAACAAAATTCACACTTAAATTTACATTCAGCCTTCGAGAATAATTTATAATATCGATATGTAATCGATATATCGATACATACTCGATACAAATATCGAACAAAGCAATATCGCTCCACTATCGATATTGAAAATATCGATCTTTCTAAGAACAATACGTCACAGTATAAATATGAATATTTCTACTATGAATACGTAATGCAATTTTTCGATACGAAAATAGAAACTTTTTCTGAGTTGAAAATTAATTTTTGAAATAAAAAATATATGTTAACTTTGCTAAGTTATAAATAATACCAAACTCAACAAAATTGAACATATACTTCTTGGAAATAATATTTAAAATAAAACTGATTAACACTAATAAAGAAATATAAAAGTGTCTTACCTTATAAATAATTACGGCAACTTTAATATGCTTAGGACCTACCAATTTATTACCCAAAACAGTTCCTGGCCAGGCTCTACCTCGAAATAATAAATTATAATTACAGAGATCCTTTGCATTGAATCATAAGATAGGAGCAATTAATGATGGTAGTTTCAAAAATTAATTTGACTTTCAGAACGATATTGCACTGTTCTATATTTTTAACTTAAGGAATTTCAATTAGAGAAAAGTATTACATAAATATTTCCCAACATAAACTAGGTTGGGATTATAGTCTAATCTAAGTAGAACTTGCACTGTTATATGCTTAACAATTTAAAAGTTGCATATAAACAAAAACAACTTTTTCCGAACGATGGTCACAAGTACTTACTTATCCTTGTTTTTTATAATAATAATATGATCAAGGAGGTTGCGCGATACATATGCGCCTTGCTCAATTGGTTAAATATTACAGGGAAACAATTGAATAACGTTTCTACTAAAATTTAAGTATAATTATTTTAAAAATAATAAAGTTAATAAATAAATTAATATTTTAACAATAAATATGAAGTTTTTAATTATAATTTTAACAGTATGTATGTATGTATGTATGTATGTATGTATGTATGTATGTATGTATGTATGTATGCTTAAAAAAACTCAGTATTCTCGTTTTGGGGTTTGGGGATCAAGAAAGTATTTTAAAAAGTAGCAATCTTCTGGCATAATTCAGAAGCTTACCACTAAAGGCCTGCTTAAAAGCTCTTTCTGAACAGAAATTTTTGAACTAGAATTTTATGTTAAATCAATTTTACAATAATAATAATATTGTATATTTTGTAGGAATAATAAATAAATATATAAATAAATAAATAATAAATTGATAATGATGTCAGTATTATTAAAGGAAAAAAAAAATGTATGGGCTTGTTCAATATAAATTAATAGAAGTACCAGCATATAATCTTAGCAATTGCATTGCTGAAAGAAAAACAAAAAGAAAAAAATGTATTTTATTTACAGTACCCTGTGTGATAGAAAAAATCTTACATCTTATTAGAGTTCAGGATAAAAAAAACTCTTCCACATTTACCCTATTTTAGTTCTTGAGAAAATTAAAGTATTTATTATTTCCTTTTTCCATTGTGTAATTTTGGAGAATAAAAATTTTTTGAATAAAATTCACTAAACATATTTTCCTCACAATCCTGTAAACATATATTTCATTCCTTTCTGATAATATTAGGTGGGTTCAGAGTTGTTGGTAAAACAAAATATTGTTTTGAACTTTAGGTGATTACCAAAATTTTGGTGACAAGTTGTTAGATGCTTTGAAATGGAAACTCGGCATATATATAAACATGAAAACAATTACATTTTTTTTTAATTCATTGTTTTTATATGTAAGTTTTATTAACTAGGCAGGACATTCGTTAAAATTAGGCTAGTAATCTATATAATTTTTTTAATTGTAGGCTAGGGCTAACTTTGAAATAGGCTAGTGAATGGTTAGAGTAGGTTATTAAATCAAATTACTAGAAATTGTGGAACATTCAGGGATCTGGTTCAATTAAAAAACAATTGATATATAAACATTTTAATTCACAAGAATTATTATCAAAATTTTTCTACATATATATATATATATATATATATATATATATATATATATATATATATATATATATATATATATATATATATATATATATATGGTAATTGTTACCCAGAGGGTTGTCACCCCCGATTTTTATGAAAATCACAGGATATACTCTAAAAAAATAATAATAAAGAATGGTGAAAACGAAAATCGTCGCTCTCCTTAGGAAAAAAAGTTACAGCCTCTCAAAGTTGTAAAAAACCCCATAGGATTTGTTATTAAAAAAAAAACCAAAAATTTTTTTTTTTGAAAATCTAAAAAATAATAATGAAGAATAATGAAAGCGAAAATCGGCAGTCTCTTAGGAAAAAAAGTTACAGCCTCTGAAAGTAAAATTTTCCCATAGACTTTCTTATAATATTTATTTATTATAAGGGCGTGGTAAAGCCTTAAACATCGGCACCACTTAACAATTATTTTTTAGTTAAAAAAAACTTTGTATTTAAATCATAAAATTAATATAATAGATTAAAATATAAGTAAATGAATATACAGTATGAAAATAATATACATATGAAACAAAAATAAGACAAAATAAAATAAAATAAAGTAAAAAAATAAAAATAAAAATAAAAATATATATACATACGATATAATAAAGTACAAACATATTTATGAATACATGTTAAATATATAAAACAACAAAATAAATGAAAATAAAAGAAAATGAAATAAGCTTGGATAAAAACAGTTGAAATATGGATAAAATCATTATAGAATAAAACAATAATTTTGAAACACAAAAATAATAATAAAATAAATCTGATGAAATAAGAAAAAAATAAAATGATTTTAATAAAAAAAAAAAAAAGGAAAAAAAATAAAATAAAATTTAAATAAAAAATAAAATATGTAAAAAAATACTAAAAAATACTAAATACAGCTATACACAAATATAATAGATATAAACATATTTGTGAAAACTTAGTAAATATATAAAACAAGAAAATAAAAGAAAAGAAAAGAAAATGAAATAAAATAAAAATAAAATACGGATAAATCATTATAAAATAAAACTATATAAAATAATACATTTATAAACTGGCCCTATGTGACTAGGAGTGTTCATTTAATATATCTATTTTAACTGTCTAAATATACTTCTCTGAAATTTCTATTAAATTATATAAAGATGAAAAAAAAAAAATAAATAAAAAAAAAAAAAAGTTATACAAACTTACAACTAATGAGATTAAAAGGAGTACATGCACTTTCCTAAGATTCCTGTTAAATTCTATAAAAAATATAAAAATAAATGGTTATTCTAATTCACAGACATATCATTTATTTGAGGTAGCATAGGACATTTAATATAAAGACAATAATATTAAAAAAAATATATAGGCTGTATATCATTATTACAATTGTTGAATATCAAAATAGCCAAGTCTATAGCTATATTAATTCATTACGGTAATTTCCTCTTGCACTTAGAAGTGAATTTTCAATTTTGGTAAACCGCGATATATCAACATCTGCTAGCATCACCTCTTTAGGCTTTTTAATTTCTTTAACCTTATTAATTTTTCTTATTATAACATTATTATTATTATTAATAATTATTATTATTATTATTATTATTATTATTATTATTATTATTATTATTATGATTATTATCTCCTATTTTTCATCATCACCATTTGTTAATTTGTTGAAGACATCCTTTTTTCTCTTCTTCCCCACATCTTCCCCAAAATGTATTTAACTTCCTCTATGTTGTGAGATTCAAATAGCCATCTCCCAGCAACCTCGTTTAGGTCTTCTGCATGTGGTCTTTGAAGTTCAATGGAGTTAATTCTAAGATCTTCATATTCTGGGCAGATACAAATGAAGTGTATCAGGTCTTCTTCAACTCCACATATGTCACAGTTAATTTCGCCATTTGAGAACCTGTTTCTCCATTTTAGGTTCAAAGTATTGGATCTGGCCCTGAAAAGTATCACTGAGTAGAAGGAGTTGTCGTAATCTGAGCTTTCTTCAATTCCTATTTTCCATCTTCGGTACATTTGTAGACTTTCTTTGCTTCCTATTTCTTCTTTCCATTGATGTAGGTCCCAAGCTTTTACTTTTTCAGCAATCTCTTTCTTGTCAAGCCTTTCTATTGCTACTATGTCCATCATAACTTTGTCCATGTAGCCAAGTGCAGTCTTCCACCATTTTTTCCCTTCTGCTTTCATTTTTTCAAGTATGTGCTTTAAGACTTCTTTTTTTCCTTCTGATATTGATTTCATAAATTTTAACTTGTTAGTTATTATTCTTCCCTGCATTGATGATGCTCCAATCTCTCCCCTCAGAACTGCAGTGGGGGTGTACCTAGTCCCTCCTAGTATCTTCCTATATACTGTGTTTTCAATTGTTTGCAACTTATCTAATTCTTGTTTTGTGAAGCACATTACATTGGATCCATATAAAATTGCTGGGAGTGCCACATTTTTCCAGTATGTTTTCCCTATAAGCAGTTTGTTGCAGCTCTTCTCAATGACTGAACCTGTTTGGCTAGACAAGGTGTGGGCCTTATTTATGAGATGCAGCTTCTGGGCCTTAAAGATATTTTTTTTCATTGTTTATATGTAAGCCTATGTATTTTATTTTTCCACCACTTTGATTCCTTCAATCTCAATTGGTGGTTGTTCCATGTTAAAAATCAGTACATTGCTTTTCTCTTTGTTTATTTCTAGACCACATTCCCCACTTATCTGTAGTAATGTCCTAATATTTGCAGCTGCATCGTTTACATTTTCTGCTAAGATCAGGCCATCATCAGCAAAGAATAGACTGTTTATTTTTATGGAACCATTGTTGAATCCCTTTTCTTTCTCCAGTTCCTTAATTATTTTGTAAGTAACAAGTTTGAATAATGTAGTAGATCCTGTACACCCTTGCTTTATTCCGCTAGTAACTTCTATCTCTACATTTTCTATTTCATTTCCCAACTTAATGTAGGTTTTGTCATCTGTATATACTTGTGCAATGGCGCTTATTATTTCATGGTGAACCTTGTACTCTTTTAGAACTCTTATCAGTGATTCCCTACTTACTGAGTCAAAAGCTTTTTTGAAATCTATAGAGACTACAATTAATGGTAGGTGTCTTCTGTATGATTCTATGGTTTCTGTAT
>JABUQX010139980.1:0-11464 GCA_015478945.1 Trachelipus rathkii
ACCTGTTGGAGGGACGAAACTCTTCATCGATTCAATCTTCGCTGGATCTGGTGAAATTCCGTCTCTTCCTATTTTAAACCCTAAATAGAGTACTGAAGTCTGTAGAAAGTGACATTTTGTCAATTTAACTCTCAATTTATTTTCTCTAAATGCAGTAAAGACTTTCTTTAAGTTTTCAAAATGTTCTGCTTTATTTTTTCCCATTATTAAGACATCATCTAAATGCACTTGGGCAACAGGACCTAATAAATGGTTTAACGCGACTTGCATTGTCCTTGCATAGGTACTAGGGGCATTTATATGCCCAAATAATAATCTGGTTGGGCAGAATAATCATTTTCTTGTACGGAATGCCATTAATTTCTGTGTTACCTCTTCGACTTCGAGGGAATGATAAGCATCGATCAAGTCACAGCTTGTAAAAATGGTACTGCCTCCTAGGGACGAGAAAATTTCGTCTATGGAGGGCAATGGGTACACATCTGGTACACTGAAAGAGTTTAAGTACCTATAGTCTATGCAGACACGAGGTTTGTTTGAATTCTTCTTGGCCACCACCAATAGAGGTGAACTTTGTGGCGAGTAACAAGCCTTAATATATCCTTCTTCAATGCTTCATCCGTAAAATTATCGATGTCTTCCAAATAGCGATGTGGGAGACGATACTGTTTTCTAAAAATAGTCTTCGGAGCATCTGGGGTAAGTTCTATTTCAAACTTCTGTATGGGACAAACAGGAACTGCGTCATCATCTAGAGCAATAACGTCTTTGTATTCCATTAATAAGTCCAATAATTCTTCTAAGTGTTCAGGTTTCTGTAAAATAGATACATCTGCATCCTCTGTACTTAAATTTTCTGTTATAATCTCTCTGTATGCATTTTTCAACTGTTTATCTGACAGATTCTTTGAGCAGGTTACTATACAAGTAGATCCTATTTGCTTATTTTCTGTAGCAATATCAGTTTTATTAAAATATTCTTTTTCATTAATCTTTAAAATAGGATGACATTTTCCTATATATTTATTTCTTCTTAAATAAAAAGGTTTGTCACTTAAATTAATATAACTCAAGATAACTTCGTTATTTCTTACTGGGCATACAGTATTTGCAAAATATAATGGCCCTAGGGAAAAAGCAAGTGTTACCAAACACATCTTTTCCAATTTCAAATCTCTTTTATTCTCAGGTCTGACTTTCAGATAACCATAAGAGTGAGCAGGTGCCATTGTTTCTTCTATCAATAGCAAATGAACTTCTATTTCTTCATCTGCTATTAAAGGTCCTTCTTCTACTGGAGGAAGTTGTGAATTTTCTTTATCCTCTTGAAGAATAATATTATTTTTCTTTATTTCTATCTTTGTAGGCTTTTTCAATGAGCCTTTATTAATTTCTGTCTTTGTAGGCATTTCAATTGAGCCCTTATTAATTATTCTCTGTGTAGGCTTTTCAATTGAGCCTTTATTAATTATTCTCTTTGTAGGCTTTTCAGTTGAGCCTTTATTAATTATTCTCTGTGTAGGCTTTTCAATTGAGCCTTTATTAATTACTGGTTTACAGCTATTTCTATAATTATTTATTTTAAGTTTATTATTCCCATTGGAATTATTTCTATAATTATAAATTATTTTATCTTTCGTAGTTATCTTTTCATCTTGATTCATGAGAAAGTAACTTCCTTGTTTGGCAAAGATTTTAACTTTTATTTCATTATCCTCTTCTTTAAGATTTAAATGTGATGAAGAAAAGTCTATGGTTATAGTTAGGTTGGCTAAAAGACTTGTACCTAATAAAATTCCATTCCAAGCTCCAGTGCTTCCAGTTTTACACACTAAAAAGGTGACTGGGTAATACTGTTGGTGTAGTCTCAATAGTAGATCAACTTCTCCTACAGGATGAATCATTTGTGTTCCAATCCCTTGGACTATAATACTAGCCGCTTTAAGAGGTAGTTTAAATCTTCCTTCTTTTTCTATTTCTTTTAATCTATCCATTGAAATCAAAAAGGTCGTGCTCCCTAAATCTAGAAGACTATGAACTTTAACTTCGTTCTGACCTTTCGCTGGAGTTAAAAATATTGATAAAAAATAATGACAGCCCATTTTTGGGGGTCTAATTCCTACACCAAAGAAACTGGATGTTACTAAAACATCTCTCTTCTTTAAGCTTGAAGTATTTTCTTTAATTATTTTTCTATTTTCCCTTTCTTCATTTAAATCTTTGCCGTTATTTAAAAATTTTCCTCTCTTGCAGAGAGGTCGGGTGTAAAAAACTGTTCATTTTCTTCTTCTTCATCTTCGGTTCCAGATATTTCTTCATGTTCTGGATCAGCTTGATGGTTTGTAATCAAATGAACTCTAGTTGTTTTCTTAGGACTCTCACCTTGATAGCTATGCTCATTCTTTGGGTAAGGGTTTGACTTTCTTATATTTGAATAATTTTTTATCTCGACTTTTCGAGCTTTAACCCCTTTATCAAAATCAGTGGGGTTATTGTATGGTATTACCATGTTATTTTCATTCTCTTTAGGGATCCACACAGGGGCATTCCTACAATTAGACGTCGAACCCCTGGCGTGGAATTTCCAATATATTCGGCAATATGTTGTATTCCAACCGCAGTTTTTGGAATGATGACCTAGAGATTCACATTTTAGACAATAGTCCATTGACTTTATCTCTGCACTGGAAAGTTTCTTAACTATTCCGTTATTAAGTCTTATATTTGGAGAAGGGCTTGTCCTTTTTCCTGAAAATTTGGAAGTTTTCTTTTTATTTCTCCATTCCATGTTCTTATTCTTCATGGAAGGGTTATACGTAGTTCTTTCTTTTCTAAACTCATTGTTATTATTGTAATTATTTTCTGTATAGAATACTCTAGCTGTATTTCTTCCAGCTTGTTCTGCTCTATGGTTAGTTTGGAATAAGACTCCTTCTTCTATTTGACTAAGTTTCTCTAGAATTTCTACTAAACTCAAGTCAGGATTAAAGATTTTCAGTACTTTCTCTCTTAATCTTTTATGATCTCTAAGTTCTTCCATACTCTCTAATATCTTAGTCATAATTAAGATATTTATTTGTTGAGAAGTAAATCCAAGGGAAGTATCAATATCGATGAGTTTTCGTTGATATTCCCACAAGAGGTTCTTCAAGTCCAAAATGAACTCAGTGAGAGTTATATGTGGCTTCCGTCTAAATTTCATGAACTGCTTCAATAGACAGAAGATTGTCTCAGCTTTTTCTGGCTTTAGGAAAATCTTTAGTTGGATTAGAAAATCTTCTAAGTTCCTGCACCTAGAAAAGCTGCTATCTTTTAAAAGATATTGTCTGGCCTCTGATGTAAAGTCAGAAGATATGGTGGTTTTAGCGAAGTCTATTTTCTGCTGCTCAGTTATTAGGCCTAACGTGCTTATCTTCTCATGTAGCGTAGAAAGGTAATCCTCAAATTTAATCCCTACCCATGCTTGTGTCTTGGTATCTCTTCCATACAATTTTAATTCTTTGGGTATGGCTGGAAATGTAGGTGTAAAACAAAGTACTTGGGTAATACTCTCCATAAGGGGGTCCATATGGATATGGATTATACCCTGGTTGCGTTGTTGGATGGGGCTGTTGCCAGCTTGTTGAAGGTGGCTGCATGTTTAAAGGATTATTTAAAATATTTTGGGATGGCCAACACGGATTCTGTGGTTGACTTCCATATAATGTTTCATTTGGTCTACTCTGACCCCAAGTTTCATTAAATTCACTTCTATTATTAAAGATTTCTGTTTGACCATTCCAGGAAGGGTAAGATTTCTTTTTATTTGAAAGGGGTGTAGCCCCCGCTTTCTTTAAATGTAAATTAAAAGTATTGTCCAAAACACTTGTCTTTTGGAGCACCTTACGTATTTTTCCTTTAATTTCTGTCTTTCCTGGTTGGTACCAATCCCATGCTGTCTTTTGCTTTGGATCGAAAGACATTGCATCGATGTTAGAAGGAGGTAAATATAATGGAGGAAGTCCCATATCCTTTTGTGTGGGTACCTTTATCTTGGGTTTGGCTCCTGTATTTATTCCAATGTTTTGTTCATCAGTAGTCTTCATTTCTGTTATGTTATGTTCTTCATCTTTATCTATATCTTCTGTGTTTTCATCTATGTTCTCTTCTTTATTTATATCTTCGGTGTTTTTATCCATGTTTTCATCCATGTTCTCATTCGTGTTCTCTGTTGAGTCTTTATTATCTCCTTCGGGCCCTCCTGAAGCTCCATTAGGGTCAACTGGTCCGGCTATAGCCCTTTGAACCAAGTAGCAGAGAATGAGAAACAATGTAGAAAATATGAATACGGTTAAGACTATTGGTTCAAACATAGTCATGAATAATCTTTAATTAATTCAAGTTAAAATATTTATAAAGTTTCTGAATTATTAAACAACCCTGATTATCGTGCTGGATTGTTAAAATACTATAAAGTTTTCTCAACTTTTTATGTCGCCCTGTTTCTGTCGAGCTGTCTAATACAAATCAAAGTTTCTTTTGTAAAATATTTTTAAAGAAAAAATATTTAAAAATTACTAAAGTTTCAAAAATATTTTTCAAAATATTTCGAAAATATTCAAACTGTATTTTAATATTTTTAAAAATTTTCTATGTTTCCAAGAAAATATGTAAAGTTCTATTTAAACTCAAACAAAGGAGTTTATACTGTTACTATTATTAATTGGAATTATTTTTCTAAGTGTTTATTTATTAATATTATTGTTTATAAATACACTTAGTTGTTATTCAATTTCAATTATTAAACACTGTTAATTGTTATTCGCTTTTAATTATTAAACACTGTTAATTGTTAATCGTTTTTAATTATTAAACACTGTTAATTGTTAATCGCTATTAAATTTAAAAATTTAATCACTTTTAATTCAATATTTCTAAGTTTAAAAATAAAAATATTTTTCTATCAAAATTTGTTTAAAAATAAAATCAAAGTTCTATTTGATATAAAGTTTCTATAATTAATTTGTTGTTTGTAATTAATAAGATAGTTGCTTATTATCCCTTTTTTCTAATCGGGTATGTTCTTTTAATGTTAAAGGTCAACTTTCTGGACCTTATTTGTCAAAGGTTAAGCTGTGACCCTTGTTTGTTCTTATGTTCTTCAAAGTTTTTTGTTCTATGTTTTTTTTTTCTATTTAATATTTTCTATGTCTGGAATCAGTTAGTTGATGAATTTGTTTTCAAGTTCTGTTGTTGTAGAACCTTTTCTAAAGGTTTGGGGTTAATAAAGCAATTTCTAAAATGTCTTAGGTCAGTAGAACGAATTTTCAATTTTCTGGGTTTAAAAAGAACAATTTCTGCTGTTCTTAGATCAAAGAGAACATTTTCTAATGTCTTAGGTCAAAAATAAAATAATTTTCTTTATTCTGGGTCAACTAGAACAATTTCTGTGTTCTGTGACCTTTTTGACCTTTTTGATCTTTTTTGACCTTTTTGACCTTTTTTGACCTTTTTGACCTTTTTGACCTTTCTGACCTTTTGTATTGATGGCCTTTGTCTGGGTGACCTTTGTCTTTTCTAAAATGATTTTTCTAACTTTGATACTTTTAAATTATATTTTTTAAATCACACAAAAAAAAAACCTTTAATAATTTTTTACAAAAAAAAAACACTAAATTTTTTTTAATAGCACTAAAAAAACACCATTACGCTTTTTATCACAAAAAAAAACACTGTGGCGTTTTAATCACAAAAAAAAAAAAATATATTCGAAATTTTTGACCTTTTAAATTTTCTATAGGTCAGAGGTCATTTTCATTCCTCTATCTCTCTCTCTCTCTCCTCTCCTCTCTTTCTCTCATCTCTATATATATATATACTACTATATATATATATATTAATGATGGTGTGAGTGTGTTTGTCTGTGTGTGTAGCGAAAAGCAAAAAGAAGCAAGCTTGCAAAAAATGAATGAATTCAATTTATGTGCCAAGTTCACGATTTTATCGGTCACTGGCACTTCCTTCTCATTGCCGTTTTTCCCGATTTTCTTTTACTACTTCCTGGTTGTTCAAAAAATGCTGTTCTAAGTTACAACTTACAACTTCATTCAAACACGCTGGTAAATACTGTAAATACGTTTAATATTTGCTGACGCATTTTCATTCAAGCTCCCGTCAATAAAATAGTAAATAAAACATATGTACGAACGTTCTTTTTTGACATAACTTTTTTCTAATGGAGCGCTATTTACTGTTTAAAATATTTCTAATTTATAAATGTCTATAACTAAGTTAATTACGTTAATTTATTAAATATTTTTTCACAGTTGTTATTAACTAAGTGTTCTTTATATTTTAAAAGAATAAAAAAAAATTAATTAAATTTTAATAAATTAATTAAAGGGGTTGATTGCATTGTTTCCATATATTCTCAAAAAATCTTCCAACTTGGAACACATACATGAAAAAAAATACAATCAGACGATTTTTATTATTGTTTTTTAGAAGTTTTGCTTAAAAAAAAAACAAAAAAACAATAAAAAGAAAAATATTTTGTCAATTTTTTAACAATAAAATTTAATATATTTTCTCTAATTTATATATAGAAAAAAAAATCTATTAAATTTTTTTTTTATCACACTATTTTTTTTATTTATTTATTATTTATTTATAAAAACACTGAATGGCCTTTTTTCCTATAGGCCTTTGTGGTGATTTTTCTTACATCTTATTTTGTAAAATTTTTACCACTTTAACACTTTTCTAAATTTTAGTATAGATTTATCACTATTTAAGCATTAACATTTTGCTTTTTTATATATTAAAAAAAAAACCACTTTTGTTGTGTAATTTATTATGAAATTATACATAAAACGAGCATAATGTATGTTATAGTCTGACGACATACAACATAACATATACTCTTTTATATAAATTTCCAATTACTTTATATTTAGTGTGATGTCTGTTTTTTGTTAAAATAATATATTCTTTATATTTAATTATTTTTACTTACAATAAAGAAGTTCTGGTTGATATTTTCCACCTTTAAGTGCTTAACAAAGGTTAAGTTTGGAACTGTCAATGACCTCACTTTGGTCACTCTCAATGGATTGAGTAGATAATTGGCTCTTGTGTCCTCAGAAGCGTCCAGGTAAGTGTAGGCGAATCCCTCGTACGTCTCCTTACAAAAACCTTTGTCTTGAAGTCGTTAAAAACCACGGTCTGGGAGATAAATACGGAAGGAGATTACGACCATAACATCATCCGTCAGCAACGGTAGCCAGTCTCGGAATTTTGACAGGTTTCCCGAGAAACTGGTACTGTCCCCATCAAAGTCCGAGTTGGGAGTTGAAAATAAACGCTGGAATCCTTAAGTTTTTTATTTATCCTAAACAATCCAAGCTATAAAAAATAGCCCAAACAAAAAAACCTGTATAAAAATAATAAGAAATAACATTAAAAATAAAATGAACTTTAAAATAATGAATATACTAAATATAACATATTAATTAATTAATTTAGTAATTAGTATATTATTTCAAATATAGATAACATCTTTTAAAATATTTCATTAATTATTTCTCAGCAAACATATTAACATTATTTCAAAAATTAGAAATTATATTATAATTTATATTTTTATCAAAAGCATAAATTACAATATAATTATATTTCATTATAATAAAATAAAAATATCAATTATAACACAATTATATTTCAATATAAACATGTCAAACATAATTCATTTAAAACAATAAAATATTGAAAATATTAAAACAAAAAATAAAACAGACTTTAAACTTTTTTCCAAAATCATATTATTATTATTATTATTATTATTATTATTATTATTATTATTATTATTATTATTATTATTATTATTATTATTATTATTATTATTATTATTATTATTATTATTATTATTATTATTATTATTAACATTATTAACAAATCAATATTATTACCTTTGTCAAGATAGTGGATGGAAATAGATGAGTGAGAATCTTTCTTTATTTGTCTCACTAAATATATTGCCTGTTTTTTATATTTAATTTTTAAAAATATATCATAAAAAATAAAAATATATATATATATATATTATATATAAATATATATATATATATATATATATATATATATATATATATATATATATATATATATATATATATATATATATATATATATATATATATATATATATATATATATATATATATATATATATATATATATATATATATATATATTAAAAATTTAAATATATATATTATTATTATTTTTCACACTAACAATGAAAACTTTATATGTAATTTTTCGGAGTCCCTAACACTCTCGCTTTCAGACTATCCTATTATTTCATTTTTCACAATTATACCTAGAGCTAACTTATTAGTTGTTTCCTTAACGAATGAAATTTCTTATTTTCCAGCCCTTATAAAAGCTCGCTCCCTCCATGGTCCCTTGCATCCCCAACTCTACTCTCTTTTCTCCCTAAACGTCTTCCCTCTCTTCCCCCACCATTTCTCTCTTTTTCCTATCTCTCTTTTAAATAAAGTTCGGAGATGGATTTCTAAATTCATGTGGATTTAAATCCAGATTTAAATCCAGATTTGGATTATTCCTAAAGGGATTTATTTGGATTAGGAATTGGATTTATTCCCGGATTTAGGAATCGTGTTGCTAAAGATCTTACGAAATCTTTGGCTCGATTTTACGATCAATAAAGCTAAAGAAGTGTCAATTCAGGTAATAAAAAAGCGATATTAGTAAGATTATAGGTTTTAATATTAATCAATAAATGTTTTTTGTTTTTTTTTCTATTGAGAAATATATATATAAAATATATATATATATATATATATATATATATATATATATATATATATATATATATATATATAAATGCTAAGTAATATGTGTATATATATATGTGTGTTTGGACAGATGATCAGGAGTTAAGTTTAACGATCCGAACAGGGACAGACAAAATAAGGAGAACAATCACGTTCTCCCACCGATCAGTTGCGAACCTGGGACCCCTCGCTTTGTTCGGCGAGTGCTCTAACACTGAGCTATCGGGCGCTTTTTTATATAAATAAATAAATATATTTAAAAATATATATACACATATACACACATATATATACATAGAAATACATATACATAACCTAAATACATATACATACACAAACATGTATATACGGATAAATATTTAGAAATTTCTTTGGATCTTAGGTAGAGTTTGGAATGCGTTCGATATATCGTTATAATTTGTGAAAACAAAAAACATCGATAAATGAGGAAATACGAAATAATTTAATTTCTTTTCTTTATTTTACTGAAAATAAATAATGCTACAAAAAAAGTATCAATTTGAAAAAAATTTAAGCTTCACACACATACAATCACACACAAACACACACACACACACACATACTCTCTCTCTCTTTCTCCTGCTCATATATATATATATATATATATATATATATATATATACTTTTCTGAAATTTTGGATTGATTGACGGTATAATGGGTAAAATTGTACCATCTAAGACTTCCAATATTTATAATGCAAGCAATACCTTCCTCAGCATCAAAAATAGCATTCGCACATACCTGAAAAACATTATCCTTAAAAATGTATTTTACGTGATCTAAATTAAACTAACCTAACTAGCGTGAAAACCTAACCTAGCTTAACCTAGCCTAACCTAACCTAACCTAGCCTAACCTAGCCTAACCCAGCCTAACCTAACCCTAACCTAACCCTAACCCTAATCTAGCCACAACCTAACCTAACCACAACCTAGCAACCTAACCTAAACCTAAACCTAAACCCTAACCTAACCTAACCTAGCCTAACCTATTACAACCTAGCCTAACCTAACCTAGCCTAGCTAACCTATTCCTAGCCTAAAAGGTAAAGGCATGTCAACATGCTAACATGATCTAATGATTTAAAAATGGTGTACTAGAACGAATAGATAACATAATCTAATCTAAGTTTTATACTAACCTAGTCTCTCTCTCTCTCTCTCTCTCTCTCTCTCTCTCTCTCTCTCTCTCTCTCTCTCTCTCTCCAGTATATATATGTATATGTAATAATAATATGTATATAATATGTATATGTATGTATGTAATATGTATAAATGTGTCCTTCTCAACAATAATAATATGTAATAATAATATATATATGTAATAATAATAATATGTAATATGTATATATAATTTTACATTCTCTCTTTCTCTCTCTATCTCTCATCCATCTCTCTCTCTCTCTTTCTCTCCTCCTCCTCTCATATATATATATATATATGTCTCTTTCTTTTATATGTATATGTATGTTTTTAACTTTCTGAATAAAGAGTAAATTAATAAAGGTTTTTGAGTCACCAGCCTGGTTAAAATGTTGTTTAAAATTTTATAATTTTTTATGGTATTTTTGATATCAAAATTAATTCGATTTTCCAATATATCGGATCACATTCCAAACTTTACTTAAGACCCCTATTATTAATACTATCACTATCATTACTATCATTATCACAACTATCACTAACTGCATTATTTTTTCATATTAGAATTTAATTTCCGTGTTTTATTATTATTATTGATGTTTTTTCATTGTATTGTTATCGTATACAATCAATGATACTATTATTAGGTTTTGTTATATATATTTCACCATATATTAATATTATTTAAAACTATTCACCATATTAAAAATTAACATTAACATTATTATTACTGATAATAATAAGTAATAATAATGTTAACATTAACATTATTATTACTTATTATCCCAAAATCACTGTTATTACTATTAGTATGTTAAAATATCACCACCATTCGCGGAAAGATAAATGTGATGAAGGGGTTTCAGCTCCTTTCCTTCCTTGTATTTCCTCCATTCCTTCCTTCCCTTCCTCTCTCTCTCTCTTTCTCTCTCTTTCTCTCTCTCCTCTTTCTCTATATATATATATATATATATATATGCTCTTTCTTTCACTCTCACTATATATATATGTATATATATGTCTCATATATATCTATCTGTCTTTTATATATATGCTTAATATGCTCTCATGCCTTATATATATATACTCTTTCTCTCCTCTATATATATATATATATATATATATATATATATATATATACCATATAACACAGATGATTGCAGATACATCACAGCGATGTTTCGTCAGACTCATCACATCACAAATACGTCCTTATATGTGACATTGCTGTTACGTCTTATGTGATGTAAGCTTTTTCGTTACAAATGCAACGTATTTCAACAACCTATAGTATTTAAATTTCCTTTGATAATTAAGATACACTGCCAGGGCGTATGATATCTTTTAAAAAATAACAAACACCCTGTTTTTTTCTTCAAATTTCTTATACTCTTTCATATTCTTTTTTCTTTTATGTTTTGTTGTTTTATGTCATTTTATACATGATTTTCTACACCAAAGTG
>JABUQX010139981.1:0-5000 GCA_015478945.1 Trachelipus rathkii
CTATTCCATTCCTTCCTTCCATTCCTCTCCTGTTCCTCCTCTTTCTTTCATGTTTAAATGTATATATGCTATATGTATATATGTAATAATAACATGTATGTAATAATAATAATAATAATATCTTTCTTTTTTATAACTGTTAATGTAATAAGCGTAAAAATGTTTTTGTGTAAGAATTAAAGTTTCTTTGTGTATGTGTGTGTGTAATATATGTATATATGTATGTAATAGTCAAATGTGGTGAAATTGTTGCAAATGGCAGGTATGCTGATTATGGATGGGATTTGGATGGAAGAGGAAACTGTCATTGAGCCTGATTATGGATATCTTGTTCTGTGTGTAAATAAACCAAAATAATGTGTGTGTGTGTGTGTGAATGTATAATAAAATTAATAATAATAAGATTTTGTGGTTGGTGATGTAATTAGAATTAGGTACCATAAAGAAAAGAATTGACTCAATAACAAGCTAAGTTAATATGGATAGCTTGACTTTTTTTTTTCAGATCGCAAGCGATAAATAGATTTAATTATGAACATATCAGGTTAAGAAAGTAATTCAATATCACATCAAATCCAAATCTGACGCTAAAAGAAATAAAACTTGGAATATATCTTGAATGCTGTGTTGCCGAAGAACTAGTGGGACTAAGGAGAATGTAAATTAGTAGTACACCAATTTCACTGTAATAAAGATGGCTGTAATGCCTCTTACATCCGGTATACCACTAATATTCTCTCAAACTCCGCGTCTCACAGCATAGATACAGGCCTAATAAGATCTTTGAACACTTGAGAAACGATCACGCAACCCCCAAATCCAATCTTTCATTTCAGCCATTTCTACACCAGGCTTGAATTTTTTTTTGGATGAAACATCATCAATTGAAAGCAACTAAAAATCAATTATTTCCATTATAATAGAAATGGAAATTTTTTTGAACATTTTAGAGTTTTAGTAGTTAGAATCTCTCAACCATTGTAAATTATTACTTAAGTTAAATTTAAGCGTTAGTTATGAGCTTTTAATTTGTTACTTCATTATATATTTAAATTTGTACATTATTTTGTTTCATCATTGTTAATAAATTACCATAGAACTCGTCTCGATAGTGCCTGGTATCCAACTGAAATATTGATTTAAGGTTCAGAGAAACGGTTGTTCTTTTCTGCTCTAGAACGGTTCTTAGAAAATCAATCATGTTACCTTTAGGAAATTGGAAAAAACTTGCAAATCTCACATTAAATAATAATAATAATAATATGTGTATGTATATGAATGTAATAGTAATATCAATAATAATAATAGTAATAAATAATATGTATGTGTAAATAATAATATGTATGTGTAAATAATAATAATATATAATAATAATAACTTGAAAGAGTTAGTTGGAAATATTGATATTAACTATGTAGAAATATATAGAATTTTAATAATTTTCCAGAAAAATAGCTTTATCTAGTCTTCGTCTTTTTCTCTGTTCCAATAGATTTAATGGAAAAAGAGGTGTTCAACGTAAGACAGAATTAGCAAATGTTTACTTGAGGGGATGACTAATTGTCACTTCAAGATAATTTATATGAAAATTACTCTCCAGGGGAGAAATGAAGGAATTTGCTTCACCGGGAAAGAACCAAATTTTCAGATATGCCATCATTTACCATCAAAATAACTGATACAATTCGACACTAGAATTTTATTTTACTCCGGATACCTTTACAAAGAAAAGAAGTTGAAAATTTATACTCTGACACGTGATAATGTATCACTTCCAAAAATAATATCTAATACGGTAGAAAACCTTCATATATTTTTTAGCCATACTCATATGTATATGCTCATATATATATATATATATATATAATATATATATATATATGTATATCATATACCTAAGATTATTTTAAGTTTATAAAAAATATATAAAAGTACTTATGATTTTTAATGAAAGTTAGCAAACCAAAAAGTAGTGATCAAAAATGACTTTGTTATCACCAAAGAAACTTTTTTACGAAAAAATTCTAACGAATTTTTATATTTTTATAAATCGCTCCTCCATTGTATGTTAGACAATAATTACTTTTATTATTTATGAATTTTTCAATTTACTTTCCAACTTTCAAAAAATTAATTTACTTTCAATTTACTTTCCAATTTTCAAATATTGTTTTTAATATATTTTCGAATGAGATTTTAATCTACAGACCGTTTGTACTATTACTTTCAAATTTTTGTATATATTTTTTATTACTTTCAAACTTTCACGAATATTTTCTTTTTTTTATGTATTTTAATTTAATAATTTTCGAGTTTTTAAATTTTTACTTTCAAAAATTTATAATAATCAGTACGGTTGTACGATTTATTCTGATCCGATTATGGATACAAACATCGACATATCGATATAAATAGAGATTTTCCCATTACAACTTTTACCGTTTCTTTCTTTTCTTTGTGTGGTGATTTTAAAGTTTAGGTGAAAACAAAAAATTAAAGAAAATTGTACATCATAGGTTGTTTTGCAAGCGTGAATGACAATGTATTTATTAAATTGGTACACCGAAAAGACAGAGAGAGTTTAGAATTGATAGAAAGTCCAAAATCTATGAAGCTTCGATACATCATTTATGATACAAAAAGTGGACAAAAAATATTGGAATTAATTAGAACAAAGTAAAGGTTCGGACTTTGAGTCGTGAAAGGCGCGCAATTTCAACAATTTGTAGTGGAAACAAATATATTAAAAAAACGTTGGTTATTTCAGATACAATTTAAGTCCTTTTTAAGGAACCTAAAATAAGGACGAAGGAATGTTGATGAAGAGCTTGTGGGTCCACGAAGGATATCGACTTCTTTTCATACAAAAATTAGTCTAAGTCTTAGAGACTAAACTTTTCACCAACACTCCCACTCCAACAAAAAAGTTAATCTAATCACAGACAAAAATAAGGCCTTTTTACAAAAATATCTGAAATGGAAAGAAGGGTAGTGATAACACTGTTAAAAAAAAGGGGAGTCCTAGCAGTCCAGAAGGCCATTACACTTTAACACAAATTTCTACTCTAGAATAAAAAAAATTAAACCATGTCGGATGGAAAATTGATGTTACCCCTCCAATACCAATAAAAAAAGTCGTATTGGAAGCTTACCGTTAGGTTGACAACACTGACTAGGAGTGTGTCATAAGAGGGGAAATTGAGGTCTACTTGAAGAGCCGTCCTTGTCCAATAATATATGTTACGTTATACTGCATTTGTAAATGATCTCGTAGATGAAGGTCAATCGATGGAGTCTGGAACGTAAGTTAAAGGGAAGAGACTCATAGCAAGCAGTAATTATGATAAAATACGCTCTCGATCACTGCTTCAACCTTTTATGCGAAACAAGAAGACCGCAAGACAGTTTCCAACGAGTAATTTCAACGAAAAATATCAATTCAATTGATTGGTTTTAAAATTATGAAAATAATACTAAAAGGTAGTAAATATAAAACTATGTAACACATAAATATCACATTTTACAAAACTATGTGGTTAATAACACTGGTCTGCGACATTTATATATATATATATATATATATATATATATATATATATCTATTTATTTATATTTTTGCATATTTATTTTTATTTATAAAAATCTATATACTCTTTCTTTATATATATATAATACAAAAATATATATATATATATATATATATATATATATATATATATATATATATATATATATATATATATATATATATATATATATATATATATATATATATATATATATATATATATATATATATATATTTTTATATATATATATATATATATATATATATATATATTTATTTAATTCTATTTTTGCACATTTAAATTTTGCATTATTATTCGAGTTTATATTTTTGCCTATTGTTCACGACTTGCATAATATAAAACCTCTCCTGAATTTCAGAAATGAATAGAAAGTGCAGAAATGATCCTGACCGTTTTTGTTTCATTTGTGGGAAAGTCACTTTTCCCGAACAGAAGATGAATATAACAACCTTTGTTAAAAAAAAAGCTACTTTGCTTACTTTGGAGTAAAACTTGGAGATCAGGATAAAACCTTTGCTTCTCATGTCTGCTGCAAAACGTGCGTTGAAGGTTTAAGGAGTTGGAGCAAGGGAAAACAAGTCTCTCCCCTTTGGTGTTTCAATGGTGTGGAGGGAAGGCAAAGATCATGTTAGTGACTGTTACTTCTGCATGACGAATTTAGCAGGTATGACATATTTATGAATAAGTTTTCTTTTATTGTATTAAAAATCAAATAAAAAAATAGTAGAAATGGCATGTATGTTTGTTTTGTTTGCTTTTAGGAATAAATCGAAAGAACAAGCAACACGTGAAATATCCTGAAGTTCCATCTGCCATAAAACCGGTACCTCATGGTCCAGGAATTCCAATTCCCAATCATCCAGACGAAACTTTCTTGACGCAAGACTCCGAGGACGAATTACATGATGCTGCTGTCGATGATGATGCTGATGGTTCCCCTATGTATGAAGCCACTTCTGAGATGAATCAACCTAAGCCTTTAAGGCAATCAGAACTTAACAATTTGACTAGGGATTTGGGATTGTCCAAAGAATCTGCTCAATTGCTTGGGTCACGGCTTCGCGAACACAATTTGTTAAGTTCAGAAACAACATTTTATTGGTACCGCCATCGTGAAGGAGTTTCGTAAATATTTCACTGCTGACCAATCCAAATCTCTTACTTACTGAAATGATGTGAAAGGTCTCATTAACAAATTGGGTGTGGAGTATTTTCTGTAGAAACCAAAGGTTTAAAAGCAGTACTTCTTAACCATGGTAACAAGATGGCATATGTTCCTGTTGGTTTTTCAGTGATGCTTACTGAAACATACGACAACCTGAAGCATCTGATTCAGGTTTTAAACTATGAAACACACAATTGGAAGATATGTGGAGACATGAAGGTAAGAATATATCTATATTTCATTTG
>JABUQX010139981.1:20000-22500 GCA_015478945.1 Trachelipus rathkii
TATTTATTTTCTTTTTCTTCCCTTTTCCAGACTCCGGGAAAGTTTTTAGACTCCGATTCCTTCTTTTCCGTCTCCTCCGTTTTCCTCCTTCTTCTTATATTCTAATTTGTTCAACCTCTTCTATACATAATCCAAATTTCATCCTTCTACGACCTTTTCCTTTTTATGAGGGGCAAGCACCCCACTCCGATGGGGTGCACGGATACGTGATGGGGTGCACGGATACGTAACCTGGTCGTCAATACCATACAGGATGCCAAGTTTGAAGTAAATACCATGTCGCCTACTTCACCTGTTGCTAGAAATGTTGCTAGACGCGGTGCGGTGCGGTGCGGTGCGGGATGGCAAGGGGTGGTGACGCATCCAGAGCGGGACCTTGTACGGCAAAGAAAACAACAAATAAATTACCACCATCGCTTTCTCAGCTGTCAACCTGGCACATTAATCACATCATTACAACAGCTTACTCTAAACCCTCTCCTACCCCACCCCCTTTTTTAATTTTTAATTTTTTTTTTTTAAATATTTGTTTTTTTATTAATTTTTTATTTTATTTTACTTTTTATGTTTTTTATTTTTTTATTACCCCCTACACCTCCTTCTCCTCCTTGCCCCTACCCCCTCACCCACCAAATTATCTACGAAACTGTCCTCTCACCACTTACGACATTTGTTTTAAATTTTTAAAGTAAATTTAAAATTTTCAAGTAAATTTTTTTAAAAAATTTCATGATTTGTCATATATTTCGTATATTAAGCGGAAAAAATGTGCTTATGGAATAGGAAGAATCTAAATTTTAATGATTTAGTGTTAGAATAGAGAAGATTAATTTAAACTGAAAATGGTGTTTTTAGGAATTTTGTCATTTACTTATGAAATGAATCATTAAATCTCTCTCTCTCTCTCTCTCTCTCTCTCTCTCTCTCTCTCTCTCTCTCTCTCTCTCTCTCTCTCTCTCTCTCTCTCTCTCTCTCTCTCTCTCTCTCTCTCTCAACAGAATAGCAACTGACCAATAAATGGTAAACAATACATAGTATCCAGTACTATTTGTGATTAAAAATCAAATGAAAAATTGATAAAATAGAATGATTAATTGTAATAATTATGTAATAATCTCAGATTGAATTATTTCAATTTTTGAAATTATCTTTTATTTACAAGGGAAGCGTTGCTTTCCTTGTTTCCATGGACCGAACACCGTAGATATATATATATATATATATATATATATATATATATATATATATATATATATATATATATATATATATATATATATATATATGATGCTATATATATACTATATATATACTATACTATATACTATAAAAAAAATAATACAGAGGGGTGTCACACCCGATTTTTATAAAAATCACAGGATATGCTTTAATTAAAAATAATAAGAAACGATAAAAAAAACAAGCGTAACCCCGACTCCTCTTTAGGAAAAAGTTACAGCCTCTCAAAGTTGTTAAAACTCACATAGAGTTTTCATTTTCGATCCATCCAGGTTAGGTCTCACTTCAGGTTATGATATGTTTTGTTAGGTATAAACAGAGAAAATTAATGTATATTTAACAAACCATATCATAACCAGAACTAGGATGGCCCTAAAACGAGCACGAGGCCCACTAATTCTTTTTATAAGAAACCCTATGGGAAAATTTTAAACTTTGAGAGGTTGTAACATTTTTTCCTAAAGACTTAAATTACTTTCGTTTTTTTTTATGCTTCATTATTATTTTCTAAGAGTATATCCTGTGATTTTTAAATTTCTTTTATTTTTTTATAAGAATATCGTATGGGAGTTTAATAACTTTGAGAGGCTGTAACTTTTTTTCCTAAAGAGACCACCATGCCTTTTTTTATTCCTCATTATTAATTTTTAGAGTATATCCTGTGATTTTTATACAAATCGGGGTGAAGCCCCCTCTATGCTACTATTACCATATATATATATATATATATATATATATATATATATATATATATATATATATATATATATATATATATATATATATATATATATATATATATATATACTCTTTATATATATATATATATATATACAGGGTAATTGTTAGCCAGAGGGGTGTCACCACCGATTGTTATAAAAATCACAGGATATTCTCTAAAAAAAAAATAATAACGAAGAAGGGTGAAAATGAAAATCGTCGCTCTCTTTAGGATAAAAAGTTACCGCATCGCAAAATTGTTAAAACTTCCCATAATTTGTTATAAGTGGGCCGCCATATTATCGCATTCTGAAATACGCGACAAGAATTTAATAAATTATAGCCAGCAAATATATTACGAAACCATAGTGTAATTTGACGAATTCTAAGAAATTTTATAAACTGATATTTTTACTATATATATATAATTATATATATATATATATATATATTATATATATATATATATATATATATATATATATATATATATATATATATATATATATAAATTTTATAAATTATATAAATATATATATAT
>JABUQX010139982.1:0-12500 GCA_015478945.1 Trachelipus rathkii
TTGGTTTGCGTTCAGTTCAGTTGGGTGTTTAACCGTTTCGCATTTATCGATGAAACGCTTTCCGCGTTTCGTCACGCCTCCACTCATACTCATATATATATATATATATATATATAATAATATGTATGCTCATATATATATATATATGTATATATATATGCTCTTTCTCATGGGACAATCACCCTTGGCTTTTGGACTTAATTTTAATCTTAATTAATGACACATAGTAATTTTTAATAATTAAAACATTAAAATTTCACTATTATTTTAGCTTTCGTCCAAGGTAAATCGGATTGGACCTTTTTCAGAAAGTGAAAATTAGGAACTAAACATTTATTAAGCAAAAATAAAATTATAATAAATATTTATATGTTGTTGTTTTCTTTCTTGATGTCCTTTAAGCAATGGAGTCCAACAGAATTGAGTTTTGAATACTATCCAGTTTGATTTCTCCCGGCACTTTATTGTAGTTTCTAAATTGGCAAATATATATATTTATATATATATATATATATATATATATATATAATGTGTGTATATATATAGCATATGTATATATATGGATTCTACTAGTTTCCATTTTTTTAGTGGTATTGTTGCAATATTTCAAGACGGAAGTTTCTTTAATATTAATTCTATGTTGCTTTGAGGTTCTGTGTGCAGTGAGGGCAGAGTTAGGGGCATCATTATTCAAATCATATTGGTGCTGGTATAATCTTCTTGGTAGATCATTCTGCACTCACAACACATAGAACATTAAAAGCAACATAGGGCTCAACTATTAAAAGATGCCTCCACCTAATTTTAACTCTACAAAAAAAAAAATAAGAAAAAAAAAAAATATATATAAATATAAATAAATATTATATATATATATATATATATATATATATATATATATATATATATATATATTTATAGCCATATATATATGTATATATATATATATATATATATATATACAATTTAGAAAACTACAACAAAGTACCGGGCCAATTTAAAATAGACAGTATACAGAACTCAATTTTATTGGACTCACATTGCTTAAAGGACCTCAAGAAAGAAAACAACAACCAACCATAATATTTATTGTAATGTTTGTGTCATATATTAAATTAATAAGAAGATTTAATATCTAAGATATACAAGTTTGCGTCCAAGCAATATCACCAATATATATATATATATATAAATATATATATATATATATATATATATATATATATATATATATATATATATGTATATATATATATATATATATATATATATATATATATATATATATATATATATATATAGACATTACATACAGAAATGGAGGGTTATTTGCTAATTGTGTGCGTATGACCTTGTTTTGTATGGCGAATCTGAAGAGAGTTTGAGGAGATTGGAAGAGGAGTTTAGTAGGGTATGAAAAAGTAGGTTTAAAAGTATATGTAGATATGATTAATGTTATGGTAGTGAGCAAGGATAGTTCGCGGTGTGGCAATTTATGCTAGAGTGTGAGCATTTGGAATGAGTATCTGAGTTTAGAAACATTTAGGATGTATGTTGGATGAAAAGGGAATGGATGATGGAGAGTGTAGTAGGGTAATTTGTAAATGGTAGGAAGGTGGCTGGTACAATTAAATCCTAGGTGTATTTAAAGGGTCTAAGTCTTGAGTACGATTGGGTTTCCAGTAAGGTATGTTGCTACATGTGTTATGTGTAGGAAATTATGGTATAAAATAAGATGGGTACAAATCTTAAAGGTACAATGTGTTCAGATGGACAATCTTAGGGACGTGATAGATGTGAGAAGAATTGATAAAGTGAGGTATGAACCCTTTAGGGAGTTGTGTTTTATGAAGAAATGGCTTTGTCATATGGAAATAAAGGATGGATAATAGTCGGTTGGTTAAGTGGATGTATAGTGGTGAGTTTGCTGGGAATCGACCGGCTGGGAAACTGAAGAAAAAGTGGATTGAGTCATTAAATGAAGGTTTTAAGGAAAGGAATGTAAATTTAGCAGAAGCGAGAAGAAAGGTGCATAATAGGAGTTAATAGTAGGCTCCGTGCGGAGTGTATTGGGCTTTGCCAGGGAGAACCACGGTGACGAACACCACGGTGAGGGTCAGTCTGCAATCTCGTGAGAGGGTGGATTTTCTTACTGTGAAGATGTCTCATAAAAGGGTACTTACCAAAATTAATAAAAAAGATCTCAGAAATATATATTCTTATAACATTTTTCTGTTTCTGGTGAATGCTATGCACCTCATCCCCATTCTGGGAAAAGTAGGTATATGATGATAATTATATGTATATATATATATATATATATATATATATATATATATATATATATATATATATATATATATATATATATATATATATATATATATATATATATATATATATATATATATATATATATAATTTGCAGAATGTTGGTTAATTTTCCTATTCAAATTTACAATATTGTTTGTCTCTGTGCATTGTGAATCGTTATGGAGAAATGTATACTTAGAAGAGGAATTTGCACCCAATAAATGACCTAGTTATAAAAATCCAATAGGAAATAATAAATCAGGCGTTCATCTGCACTGCTTCTAAGAGTTCGATGCGACATGTTAGATTTGGTGTTCTGTATGTCAAAAGAAAGCAAATCTTTCATTTGAGTAATGTACAAGCATCTCCTTTATATGTAAATAATACTGTAGGGTTGAACTGTTTTACGAAGCTAAAGCCTGATCTTGCTCTTGGAAAGAACATTACAGATAGTGGCAATGTTTATTATTTTAAAAGAGGGAGCTCACATTTGATTGATGGTTTAAACACGAGAGATCATAACAGTGTTTTGATGCTCAAGCAACTGAAGAAGAAACCAAAACATGGATTCTCGTTGATCTTGGAAAAGAATATAATGTAAGATCAGTTGCTTGGACTGAAGTTAATTATCCAGGAGAAGCAAGCCATATTTTGGGACAAAATATTGAGATAAGGGTTGGAACACAAAAAGAAATTTTGTCTTATCCCTCTTATTCCATCCATCCATCTTTCTTTCCTCCATTTCCATCCGTCCCTTCCTTCCTCCTTTCCTTATTTATCCTTCACTCTTCTGCTATACTCTGCTCTCTCTCTCTCTCTCTCTCTCTCTCTCTCTCCTCTCTCTCTCTCTCTCTCTCTCTCTCTCTCTCTCTCTTTCTCTCTCAAAAATTCGCAACTGACTGTCAATATAATTAAGGTAAAAGATACCTCATGTATATTACTCTCTCTCTCTCTCTCTCTCTCCTCTCTCTCTCTCTCTCTCTCTCTCTCTCTCTCTCTCTCTCTCTCTCTCTCTCTCTCTCATCTCTTCCTGTGTTCCTCCTCTCCTCTCTCTTTCTCTTTCTCTCTCTCTCTCTCTCTCTTCTCTCTCTCTCTGCTCCTCCTCTCTCTCTCTCTTTCATCTTTCTATATATATAAATATATATATATATATATATAGAATTACTATTGTTATATTCCTTCTCGGACAAGGCCACCCAAAAACGTGTCGTGATATTTTATAGGTGAGGACACGCGGGTTCAGTATCAATAAATAGTTTGTTGTCTAGGGGTTTGAACTATGTTATATCCTTTAAAACTTTGCTGAATATCAGGTCCAAACTTCAATAGGAATAATCAAAAGGTTCTGGAAGCTGTGTAGGTTTACAAAACAGTCAAGATAAAAGTAGGAGTTTTACTCATAAATCATATTAAAAGAAATCCCGAACACCAGTTTCAAGAACGATAGTACGAAACGCAAAAGCCCTTATCATAAAATCTCTGCCTTTTTATAGTCTTTGGCAGTATCTTAAATATAGCAATTAACTAAAATAATAGTATCAATTCTTAACTTGATAAGTCTAAAATTAATTATCTTCCTATCGTATTACAAGCTAATATTTTTATACATTTCAATTTGCCAAAATAAATCTTCTTTTATAAAATAATAAAATTGAGTGAATTATGAAATATTCTAAACTTAAATAAATAATAGCGAAATCAATAATAATAGTCTTTCCAAAATTAAATAAATAAACTAGTGAATCTCACAATTGAGAAACCATGGCCTTCAGGCAAGATAACTTGACACACGCCCCTCCTAAGAAGACAAAGTGACGTGACATCTTTCGTCTTGAAAAGAACGTCATGGATATCTTCGCCTGAAAAGAGTACAAGTCTTTCCTACGATATTTGTACTGTGCCATTGCTTCCATCCACGCTGAAGAGTTTCTTATTTCCTCGATCTTCGGGATCGTTCCTCTATTTGGTCCATTTTGTTCTTTATCCTGACCTTTCGACATTGCAATGGAAGCAATCGAGATGGCAAACACTTTTGTATCAACGAAGGTTTGGAGTTTTCCAATTTCAATGTTCTTCTTCTCCAAACAGCCTTTGATCATTCCTCTATTCCAGTTCTCTTGGCCATCCAGAAAGAAGCGGCTGGACTTTGGCTGGCTAAACGTCCTAGATTTTGTTGGTGCATAATCCTTTGCATCTTCTGCTCCTGATGGAAAATGAGGATGCTCTGAATAAACAGACCTGGGACCTCCTTGTGGAGAAAAAGGAGTGGGAGCGGTCACAGCAACTTCCTCTTGGTTAACTACCGAGAGTCCATAATCTTTCTCCATTGTATGACATTCTTGAACGAGAGGAGAAGAAAGAGCATCATAGTGTAATGTTTCTGCAGATTCTACTATACCATTCTCTTCATGGTTTTTTAGTTCCTTCTCCTTCTCTTCATTTTCTTCAGGTACTACTGCATCTGCATCATCATTTTCAGCTTGGATATTTTCCAAAGGAGTGGTCAGCTGATCTTCAGATGACGCCTCAGTTTGAGACTTTTTCTCTTCTCTCAACTTCCTTTCATATTCTTCTTCCACTGGTGTTAACTGGAACACTCTTCCCTCTAATCTACTATTAACATCCTCAGGCATCACTGCTTTCACCTCAGACTTTATTGTCTCATTAATACTGGCTCCAAAACAGCTTGAATGTGAGGAGTTTTCTTGGTTTTGGAATGGGAGATTTCCATTCAAACTTTCCACTGTTTTACTATCTTTTGTAGCATGATTTGTTTCGGCGACGGATGTGTCTTTGCCGACATCAATTTTATCACTATTTTTTTTAATAGCATTTTCAACTTCATAAACAACTTCGACAATGGTTATGTCCACGTCGGTATTAATTTTATCATTATATTTTTCAATAGCATTTTCAGCTTCATAAATAACTTCGACAATGGTTGTGTCCACGTCGGTATTAATTTTATCATTTTTATTTTCCGTAGCATTTTCTGCTTCACAAGTAACTTCAACAATGGATGTGTCCACGTCGGTATCATTTTTATTTTCAATAGCATTTTCTGCTTCACAAGTAACTTCAACAATGGATGTGTCCACGTTGGTATCATTTTTATTTTCAATAGCATTTTCTGCTTCACAAGTAACTTCAACAATGGATGTTCCCTTGTCGGTATTAATTTTATCATCGTTTCCAAACCCTATTGTCTCCGGACCTAGCGCGCCTGGGATATTTCCCAATGTCAAATCATACAGCGCATCGTTCAGACATAGAGCTTCAACGTACCCCGTATAGAACGGAGTGCGAATCCAGATTCTTGCTTCAGGGGCTGTCCTAAGGGTGTTATCAATTAGAAGCATCTTTCTGATCTTGCCTGTGAATTGATGGTTCTTCACAAACTTCTTTTTCGCAATTACGCCACTACACCCTGTATCGCGAAGTACTGATACGTCAATGCCATTTATGGATCCATTCGTCACGGGCATGAGGGGATGTCTGGCGTTTGAATTATCCTGACATGACATGGTTATAACGGGAATAGATTTACCGTCGACATGCAACATGCCGTCCTTTAACATTTCACTCACGTTAACACACCCATTATCTTCCACAATTTGACATGCCGCCGCACAATCCCCTTCGTTAATAGAATTATCAATTATAACGGCAGCATTGTGTATTTCTTTCCTTGGGGCGTGCCATCTTTTCTCCGCTGTCTTGTTATCGCGGTTATACTTATTATCATAATGGTGCCGATTACGTGGAAATCTGTTGTTTCCATTTTGGGTAGAATAACAAGAGCTGGAATCGTGGCCGCCTTTGTGGCATATTCCACAAACTTTGGTGTGTTGAGGTTGTATTTTGGCACATTTTATCCTCGTTATTACCAGATGCCATAGAAAGGTTAAAGTCTTGCCTTTTGGAACAAAGGTTCTTACCCCTTGCTTGAAGAAATCTATCAGCGCGAGAAGCGATGTCGTTTAAACTAGAGAGTCCTACCTCTCTAAGATGAACAGCTAAGTCTTTTGGGCAACAGGTGAGAAATTGATCAACTACTATAAGATCGGTTAAACCTTGGAAGTCTTGGTTGAAACTTGAGAGTTCACACCACCTTGACAGATACGATTTAATTCGATTCAGTAATTGTAATGGACCCTCATCTGCTTTGGGCTTGACTTCCTTGAACTTAGCCCTATAACCATCTTCGGTCATGTTAAATTGAATAAGGAGGGCTTCCTTTAAGCTGGAAAAATCATTAGCTAAGTTGGGAGGCAACTTGCTATAAACTGACAAAGCACGTCCAGTTAGAAGCGCACTTAAATAGAGAGGCCATAAACTGCGATCCCAATTTGAAGATGTCGCATAGCTCTCAAAACGTTGAATGTACGCGTCCATTTCGTCCCTTGATTCGACGAACGGGGCCATATTCGGTACCTTAACATTGGTCGATGAGGATACATTGCTTAAATGGACGGACGATTGAGACTGATTGGACAGTCGTATCTTTTCCAATTCAAAGTTCCGTGTGCGTTCGGCTTCTTCAGCTTTCCTATCGTCTTCATCTTTCTTGAGTTGAGCTTCCTCTCTCTTAAGTTGAGCATTCCTTTCAGCTTCCTCTTTCTTGAGTAGGGCATTCCTTTCAGCTCTTTCTGCTTCAGCAATCCTCTCTTCTTTCTTGAGTTGAGCAATTCTTTCCGCTCTTTCAGCTTCAATAGTGGCTCTTTCTGCCTCAGCAACCTTCTCTTCTTTGTAGGCCTTCTCTCTTCTTTGATGAAATCGAGAGACTCTTTGCCTTTTAGGCCTAATTCTTTAGCCATCTGGCACCAGGATTGGTAATCCATTATTAATGTTGACAAAGTGGAGAGAGACCGTGAAGAATAAAAGAGAGGTAAGTATCTGAATCCAGCAAGTGTGATGAAGAAATAATGTTAAGTTATATTCCTTCTCGGACAAGGCCACCCAAAAACGTGTCGTGATATTTTATAGGTGAGGACACGCGGGTTCAGTATCAATAAATAGTTTGTTGTCTAGGGGTTTGAACTATGTTATATCCTTTAAAACTTTGCTGAATATCAGGTCCAAACTTCAATAAGAATAATCAAAAGGTTCTAGAAGCTGTGTAGGTTTACAAAACAGTCAAGATAAAAACAGGACTTTTACTCATAAATCATATCAAAAGAAATCCCGAACACCAGTTTCAAGAACGATAGTACGAAACGCAAAAAGCCCTTATCATAAAATCTCTGCCTTTTTATAGTCTTTGGCAGTATCTTAAATATAGCAATTAACTAAAATAATTATATCAATTCTTAACTTGATAAGTCTAAAATTCATTATCTTCCTATCGTATTACAAGCTCTTTCTCTCTTTCTCTTTCTCTTTCTCATATATATATATATATATATATATATATATATATATATGGGCTTACATATGCTTACATATCTAATATATATGTCTATATATATATCATTTATTTGTTATAATAATTATAATGCGTCCGTACGTAGCTCTATTCTCTCTCTCATATATATACGCTCTCTCTTTCATATATATATATATATATATATATATATATATATATATATATATATATATATATAAAAATATATAAAAATGTTGTTTAATTGTGAAAAATTTTCATATTGTTATTAAGTAAAATTACATTCTTCTTTCTTGCTTTTAATAAGATTTAATTAATTCCATTTGCATAAAATTGAGGTGGTTTACTTATAAGATGACTTTCCTCATGGAGTTTGTAAAAGTAACCTATATATATGTAATATGTATGTATGTATGTATGTAATATGTAATATATATGTAATATTTATCGTGTTTAAGATTACTTCAGGCCTCCTATTATAGAATAAACAGACACACAAGCAGACAAACCCCATGAACAGAAAAGTATAAATCAAACTAAGAAGTAATCAAAAAGCTTATCGCTTATATTTTACTTTAATAAAAGAAAACAAATAGCAAAATTCGCGCATGCGCCGCCCGAGTAAAATGTGTCCGTTTAGTTACGTTTAATTGCGTTGTCATCATAGCATACTTAGTTTGTTATTTCCATAGAAAAAAAAGATAAAATTAAATTTTATACTAAAAAAAGTCAAAAATTGACCCATTTGTCCATTTGAGTAAGCGTCGCATTCTAGCATACCCTTAACGACCACCTCTGTGAGATATATTTATATATATATATATATATATATATATATATATATATATATATATATATATATATATCATATATATATATATATATATATATATATATATATATATATATATATATATATATATATATATATGTATACCTCTTGACTCTCTTTCTCTCTCTCTCCTCTCTCTCTCTCTCTATATATGTATATGTATGTGTATGTAATAATAATAATAATATGTAATATATAATAATAATATGTATGTGTGTGTGTGTGGAGTAATGCATGTGTGTAATAATGTGTGTGTAATATGTAATAATGTGTAATGTGGCATATAATATGTGTGTGTAATGTGTCATGTGTGTGTGTGTGTCAGGATGTGTGTGTGTGTGTCTCTCTCTCCTCTCTCTCTCTCCTCTCTCTCCTCCTCTCTCCACTGCATATATATATATATATATATATATATATATATATATATATATATATATATATATATATATATATATATATAATAAATAACTTTTCTTAGTCTATTAATATATGTTTTTTTATTGGGATCCGTTTTTTATTAATTCTATGACTAACTTTAATTTTAATAATATTTCAAAGATACTTTTTAATTTTTTATTTATAATTCTAAAATATTTTAGTAATATTTTATTATTTTATTTCTTTTTTTAAATATTTTTTGTTATAAAATATTATTTATTATGTATAGTATTTAAACATTTTTATTTATAAACAGTATTTATAAATAATTTTATACTCTAAATTCACTAATATGATATCCGCCAATTGCTTTGGGCACGGGTTAGTCCTATTTTTAATGTGTTAAAAGCGTTATTTAAATGGCGGCTATTCTTCCCTTTTTCTTTACAATTTTGCATAATCTTATATATTTATTATGTAATAATTTCATTTATTTGACCAACTTTAGCAAAAAAATAAGAGAATATTATCGTAACATTATGAAATTTGCAAAATAGATAGTTTCTAAAATGTCAACTCGTGCTGAGCACGAGAAGCACGAGTGCAGGAGTCGCCTCTGATATATATATATATATATATATATATATATATATATATATATATATATATATATATATATATATATATATATATATATATATATATATATATATGTATATGTATAACTCTGCATTTCTATATATAATACATCGGTGGAGAATGGACATGAAAAAAAATCGCTATAGAAGATTCAGAAGATAGCGAGGAGAAAAGATTGCCAAGCAACACAAGAGCTTGCAACGAGGGATCAGAAGTTTGAGTGCTGGAAAAGGAGATGGTTCCTGAGAGAACATTTGTTTAGACTGTGAAGAAACGTTTTAGAAAAAGAAATTGCAAATACAAAATTTTATAAATTAAACAAAATAAAAACTATTTTAATTTTACGGAGGAGCACCAAAAAATTTTAAACTTGATTCTTTTTGATATACCAAAAGTTAAATAAATTAATAAATGGACCAATATCATTTTGGATTTAGTTATTTATTATAAGAAGATAAGAAAGAATGGACATTCGGCGGAGTCAGCTCGTATAAGTCAAGAAGATGGATCAAGCACCAAAATGGCGTCCGGTAGCTCAGCTGTTAGAGCCTCCCCAGATGTTTCCATTCCTTTCTCCTCTTTCCTCCTCCTCCTCTTTCTAACTGCTCAGAATGTGTAATGAGGTTCGGATCAAATTAAGATTATGTTTTGATGGGGACAGGTTTTGATGATTCTATAGTTTGTGTTCAGGATCTTTTTGCCTCCTCACTCTTTCTTGTGTGTGTGTGTGTGTGGGATCCAGGTCAAATTAATTTTTGATGGGGATTTTTGGGTTAATTCTATAATTACCTTTTATTCAATAATAATTCAATATACTTTTATTTTTATTTATAATTCTGAAAATATTTTAGGAAAACTTTTAAAATTATATTTCTTTTTTAAATATATTATTTAAAAAATATTATTCATTATGTATATAGTATTTAAACATTTTATTTATAAACAATATTTATAAATAATTTTATACCCTAAATTCACTGATTTGATATCCGCCAATTGCTTTGGACACGGATTAGTGCTATTTTAATGTGTTAAAAGCGTTATTTAAATGGCGGCTATTCTTCCCTTTTTCTTTACAATTTTGCATAATCTTATATATTTATTATGTAATAATTTCATTTATTTGACCAACTTTAGCAAAAATAGAGAATATTATCGTAACATTATGAAATTCGCAAAAATAGTTCCATTCTGTCCCTCTCTCTCTCACTCTCCTCTCCTCTTTCTCACTCCTCTCTCATTACTCACTCATTCCTGTATATATGCTCATATGCTCTTTCTTTCTTTTTCTTTCAAATATGTGTGTTTATATATATGTATGCTCTTTCTTTATGTGGATGAAGGTGGTCAAAATGGGATTAGAGTTAAGAAACAGGTGGAGATGGTAATGCAAAGTAGATGGTGGAGATCTCAAAATGTTTGGATTATAAAAATAAAAGTTATAAGTGGGAGGAAAAGTGGAATTAATGAACAGTGTATGGAAGGATGAGTGAAGGGACACCTAAAGGGAGTCGGAGAAACTTTAGTGGAAGGAAAAGCACCAGGAGTGGAATAAAGGAATGAATAGGGATGGTTGTTCATAACTAATGAAACGAGATGTGAAGAAGAGTGTTGAGGGAACACTTCAAAATTCTGCATATCATTGGCTGATAGTGAGTATGTGTGAATTTGAATTATTATATTATTAACAAGAAGATATAAGCATTTTGGGGATGTGGTAATTAGTAGAGAGGAGTTTAGCGGGAGGGTGAGAATGTTGAAGAATGGTAAATCTGAAGGTATAGATGGAACTACTGGTGAGATAATCAAGAATTTAACGAGATGGTGGAGTGAAGATGGTTGGGGTTGTGTAATAAGCTTACAAAAGAGGGAGGAGCATAGTTCCGAGAGTTTGGAGGAGAGCATTAATAGTACCTTTATATAAAGATAAGGAGGATAAGAGGAACTGTAGAGAATTTAGGAAAATTAGTTATTGAGTGTTGTAGAAAAGATATATACTGATATTTTGGTTGAAAGAGTACGTCGAGTAACTGAATTACTGATTGGTGAAGAACAAGATCCATTTAGAAGTGGTAGATGATGTGTAGATCAAATTTTTACATGAAACAAATGACAAAGAAAACGAGAGAAAAAAGATTAAATTGTATTTAGATTTTATGGACTTGCAACATGCGTATGACAGGAATAATAATAAAGCTCTGTGGTAGGTGTTAGTGATATATGGTGTTGGTGGTAGGCTTCTGAATGGAATGAAAAGTATGTATACCGATAGCAAAGCCTTTGTAGCAATAAATGATCTTACACGGAGTGGAAGGTGATTGGTTTAATATTAATAGCGGAGTTAGGCCAGGATGTGTTATGTCTCCATGGTTATTTAATTTGTATATAAATGGGGTTCTGAGATAATTAGAAGTGGGAGTGGCAGGGAAGGTGCTAGAATGATGGAAAATGGAAGAAAGTAGAGGGTGGCCTTCTTAGTGTATGCGAACGATTTGGTTTTGTGTGGTGAATCTGAAGAGAGTTTGAGAGGATTGGTATAGAGGTGTTTGGCAGGGTATGTAAAGGTGGGTTTGCCAAAGTAAAAGTTGCAACACATGTGCTTACTGGGGATAAAGTTGCAGTTAAGATAATGGATAAGAAGTCATATTAGATGGTGAAACTGAAACAAGTATCTGAGTTTAAATAGTTAGGTATATGTTGGATGAAAGGGAACGTATGATGGCGGAATGTAGTAGGAAAGTTGTGAATGGTAGGAAGGTACTGGTGCAATAAAAACCTTGGTTGATGTGAAGGAACTAAGTCTTGAGTTCGCTTAGGTTTCGCATGATGGTATGTTGTTACCTGTGTTAATGTATAGTAGTGAAACTATAGTCGGAATAAGAGGTATATCTCTAAAGTAAGAGTGTTCGGATTTATAATCTTAAGGGCGTGTTAGGTGTGATAAAATTTGAGGAA
>JABUQX010139982.1:17500-31587 GCA_015478945.1 Trachelipus rathkii
TTTCAAGTTTTTGAACTTTTGGAATTTATATGAAGATATTTTCTTTGGTGTTTGAAATATCCAAGAGTTGACAGTGCAATTATGAGAAACAGAACCAAAAAATTATTCCTAATGGCTTATTTATCGCTTTGAATATTACTCCGAAATATATATATATAGCAACAAAAAACATCAAAACCTTTAATCTTAACATATATAGCATATATGTATATATATATAACAGCATAACAACCAAGGTCTTCTTTATATCTTTCTTTTTATATATAGCCTTTAACAGCATATATATGTAATATTATACTATGCGCATATATATATAACCAACAGCATACATTCAACTCTTTATCTATGCACCAACATAGCAACTGTAACATACCTTATATATAACCAACAACATATAGCATATATATAACCTTAGTATTGTACTCTATATAACTTTTTATAACTTACTATATATATATATGTATATATATTATACATAATATGCATATATATATATGTATATATATATATAACCTTGTATGTATTTGTTTTTTTATATATTTATATACATATATAATATATATGCTATATATATATATATACCATAGCACTTAACTGCTATAACATATACTCTTGCCATACTGCTCTTACTCAACTCTTATTTATATGTAACTATATGTAGCAACCGCACAACCTTAACCATATATATAGTATATCCATACGCTGCATATGCTCCAATATATATATATATCTTTAATATATATATATATATATATATATATATAACGAAGTATATATATATATATATATATATATATATATATATATATATATATATACTATATATATATATATATATATATATATATATATATATATATATATATATATATATATTTTACAGTTGTCACCACAACTCACGGGCAGACCTATTCAAGGTTTTATTTTTCACGCCTCAGAAGTCAACAACTAAAGCAAATTACGCAGATGAGCACAGACGCAGGCTTTGAAAGTGGGTGAGATTAAATTCGGTAGGAAACACAGAAGGGTGGAAGAAATTCACAGAACAGATGTGGCAGGAAAGAAGGAAGCACCGCAGCTTACTAGCCTGGAGTTAGATACATCAACACAAAACTCATGTGCAGATACATACCCCTAGTTCTACGAGGGCGACGCAAGGGTGGAGTACGAGAGTGATAAGCTCCCTCGAGCACCTGCCGCTGCCGTTACCTAATAGAAAAGAGATAAAGCACCAACATCGCGCCGCAAGATAGAGGGGTCAGGTGAGCTGGAAAGTAGAGAACAGTTTATAAAGCCTTTTGGCCTTTGACTCGACCCTGTCCAAAAGCCGGGTGGAACCAGAGCCCAGATGAAACGGTACTCCATACAAGGGCGGATGAGGGCCTTGTATAGCAGTAACTGAGAAGAGGAAAAGTCTCGCAGTCTAAGCAGAACTCCAAGTTTCTTTGACGCCGCCTTAGCAACCGTTGTGATGTGAGGTTTCAAGACATTTTTTTGTTTATGTTAAAAGGCCCAAGGATATGTTTATATTGTCGACAGGAGAGACGAGAGAGAGACCGTCGAAAGAGATAGGAAAAGTTGGAAGGTGTCTTAGAGGGAGATTTGTAGAAGAAGTTGAGTTTTTAAAAGAATTGAATTTCAGGGTTCAGACGACCCCACCGGAAATTCTATCCAGATCAGCGAGAATAGAATCGGAAGATTAAGACGAGAGGCAATTCTAGAAACATTAAAGAAGGAGCAGAATTGAAATGAAGAATGAAGGGTCGAGTCATCGGCATAAGAGTGAATAGAGTTAGATGTGCGGAGTGAGAAGATCATTAATGAAAAGTAAGAATAAAGTAGGAGATAAGACGGCAGAACCTGAGGAACACCACTATTGACAGAAAAGGAAGAAGAAGTCGCCCTATCAACGCAGCCGATATTGAGCGATTTGAAAGAAAACTAGACATAAGTAAGCGAGAGAGAAGGAGGAAACCCAAAGGAGGGGGAGCTTGGAGAGCAGTGACGCGTGCCATACCCGGTCGAAAGCTTTGGATATGTCCAAGCGCCACCACGCAAGAATCCTCCCGTAGTTCTAAGGGCGGAAAACCATAAATCGGTAAGATAGGAGAGAAGTATCGCCAGTAGACCTCGAGCGCCGAAAGCCGTACTGGCGATCAGGCGTGAATAAGGTTTCCAGATGATCGTGAGAGTTGAGGAAGTTTCAAAAAGATCTTTAGATGGGAGAATACAAGTAAGAGCTATGGGACGATAGTTGGAAGGATAAAGAGCGGCTTCCTTTTTTTCAGACAGGTTGGACATGTGCGTGCTTCCAACACTGAGGGAAAGGAGTGTTAGTATTGAGACATAGAATATATAGTTGAACGAGGGGCGGGGATAGCACGAAAGCACACTCCCTCAAAACTCGGGGAGGATGCCATCCGGGCCACCCGCCTTCTAACGTTCGTAGATTTCAGGAGCCATGAGAGGAGAAGGAGGGGAGGATGAGGAATACAGAATCGTCCAGGGTTGGAGTTTAGAGGAAACAGGAGGCGAGAAGAGATTGGCCTTTTCAGTTGGAGAATTAGCAACAGAACCATCAGAGCGAATAAGAGGAGGAAAGACAGATTTACAGAAGTTGTTAGAGATGTTTTTGGCAAGAGGCCAGAAAGATTTGTCAGTAGGAGAACCAAGGAGGTTAGCGCACTTTCGTTTGATGAAAGCCCGCTTTGCTCGTCGAAGAGTATCCCTGCAACGATTTCTAGCTGAATGAAAATTAGCAAGGTGATAGGAGAACGAGAATTTTCCATTCCCGATACGCACTGTCTCTAGCCTGAATGGCCAGAGAACAAGCACGATCGAACCATGGATTATGAGGAGAGAAAGATTTAGTCGAAGAAGGAACGAACCTGCTCATCCCGTCAACGATTACAGCTCCAACCTTATCGGCAGAAGTCGAAGCGTCACCAGAGACAAAGCA
Source organism: Trachelipus rathkii (assembly GCA_015478945.1). Classification (NCBI taxonomy): domain Eukaryota; kingdom Metazoa; phylum Arthropoda; class Malacostraca; order Isopoda; family Trachelipodidae; genus Trachelipus; species Trachelipus rathkii. The sequence continues at coordinate 20,460 of JABUQX010139982.1, forward strand.
GTCATTCCAGTTATAGTTAGCGTAGAAGCAACGCAAGGCCCCCAATCAGCCCGATCAAAGTGCCAGAAAAAACGCGTAGGGCAGGATGGAGCTGTTGGAGAGAAAGTATTAAAATTTAGAGATATAAGGTTGTGGTCAGATTTACCAATAGGAGCGAAGGTGGTGTATTTATAGAGAGAAGGACTAGTGGTGAAACATAGGTCAAGTGTGTTCAAGAATTGGTTGGGACGATCCGGAATTAAATGTGTGTGAGTTCTTTAATTAGTTGCTCCAGATCGTTAGAGAATGCTAAATGATTCGGCCTCATCCCCACAAATCAATGTGAAAGGAGCCCAGCCATTCAGGGTGATGTACGCTGCAAATTCCTAAATAGAGAAGTGCAACAATTGGATGGGAAGATATAGCATTCTTGTGAAGGAAGTAGTAAGATATTCAAAGAAAAAGTGAAAATCTGTTCTGTTAGGGAAACAGTAGCAGAAGCACAAGGTTTGTAGTAGAAGGAAGAAAGATTTTAAGCCACAGAACATTGAAGTTAGGAGATTCAAGATTCTCGAGACGTGTTACAGGAGTATTTATGTTCACATAGGCACATACTCCACCCTTTAGACGGAAATTATGAAAAAAGTTATAGTTAGATATATTAAACGAGTTAGAGGATGAATTCTTAGCCATCTGTGTCTCAGACAAGAGCAAAAGGTTAGGGTTAGAGTTAGAGAGGTGGTATTCCACGGATGCAAAGTTAGAGAGAGTAAGCCGCGGATGTTGATAAAGTCGATAGAAAGCCCCCCTCCCTGCAAAATTCCACACCCAAACACCACCACAAAAAAAAAAAAAAAACAACGAAAAAAAACAAACACCCAAAAACGAAAGTTGAAATCAGATTGAATTAAAATTATTCACTCACTAAAAACGTAAATGATTAAAATGCTAAAACCGTATTTACAATAAATATGTATAATTGAAAAAATTTAGAAAGTTTAAAGCACGCATTCACACACCCTAACAAATTTACGAACAAAAAAAAATTACAATTATTCAACATAAAACTAAATAAGTATAAATTAAAACAATATGTAACCAAATACGTAAGTTGTTGTGCCAAAACCCTTTTAAAATAAATAAAAAAAATAAACACTAAAAACTAAAGTTAAAAAGACGAAGGAAAAAAATATAACCTAGTACTATCTAAACTACGTATAGCACAATTCTAAAAACTAACATAACTAAAAAGTTTCAAAAAAAAAATAAAACGAATAACTTATCTTTAATAAGGATGATCCAATTCTTTAAATATTAAAACTATAATATTTAAAAACAATTAAAACAGGGGAGCACTTAATGAACAAACACACTTAATGGGAAAGATAACTAAAACATTATCAGATAACTTAATGGGAAAGATATATATAATATTATATAATATATATATATATATATATATATATATATATATATATATATATACTTATATATATATATATATATATATATATATATATATATATATATATAAATATATATAACATATATATATATATGCTTATATAATATTATAACCTTAACCTTATTAGCAAATAACATATATATAACCTTCATACATATATATATCTTATATATATGCTCTAATATATTTTAATATAATATATATATGATACATATATATAGCAACAATAACTAACTAACGCTAACCAACAACTTAGCAACCCATATATACTATGCTGCTGCTATGCTGCCTGCCGCCGCCTTAATACACCGCCCGCATATATATATATATATATATATATATATATATATATATATATATATATATATATCTGCTGCGGCCGTGGATATACTCTCTGCCATACCTATATATATATATATATATATATATACCTTTATGCCACCCTGCTATATCTATATAGCATTCGCTTCAAATCAGCGGCTGAAATTCATTCTGTTAACTTACAGACCATGGTATTTTGATTCTAAATTTTTCTGCTATTCTGATTGCAAAATTATTTTTGGATCTTCAATTTCCCATGCTTATACTGATTTTGTTAGTTACAGTTGGTTATATGATTTTGATTGATTTGGAACCACGATTATGTAAAAACTCAGGACATAGTATTACCACTCTTTACTACCTGCGCACTGGCGACCATTTACGCGCGTACACGCGGCACAGTACGGCTGGCGGCGCAGGCAGCCTGGCAGCCAATAGCATGGCAAAACAGATGCAGTAATACTAGCCTTCAGTAACAAGCTGGCAGCCAATAAGCTGTGGCATGGCGTGCTAATGATAACAATGTATTGCTGTAATAATAATAATGTAATAATTAGTAATAATAATAATAAAAATAATAAAAATTAAAGTAATAATAATAATAATAATAATAATAATAATAATAATAATAATAATAATAATAATAATAATAATAATAATAATAATAATAATAATAATAATAATAATAATAATAATAATAATAATAATAATAATAATAATAATAATAATAATATTATTATTATTATTATTATTATTATTATTATTATTATTATTATTATTATTATTATTATTATTATTATTATTATTATTATTATTATTATTACAACCTTGAAATTTTTGGTCGTTTAATATGCAATTTACCCTGTTTACAAGAGTTAACAGGGTGCGGAACGAGGACCCATGCACAATGCACAGCACCATCTATTTTCCCCATCCTCCGCCCTGTGGATACTGGAAAGAATTCGACTAAAGGTGCTTTTTTAGGCAGATTTAAGGAATAAAAATTTTCTGAATTTTCTCCTGTAAAATAATCTCATCCTTTTCCCGTCATAAATTAATCCAGCACCGCTGAAAAGGTATACTACTAGATGGGCATGACAAATATCTTTTAACCATCATCTTCAACTCTTTGAAGTTATGTTCGTTTCCTCTCCACCACATTAGAGGATCATTTTCAGGATCGATCATTTTTCTTTTTGATATTTTGCTATTTCATCCAAAACACTTTCTTTAAACTTTATTTCTGTATCATCATCACTATTTGATGTTAAATGAGCATTCATGGTTTCAAACAGAGATTTTGGCTTGGATGTTGAAGGTTGCTTTATTTCAGCAGTTTAAATTCCTTAAGGATGTCTGTTAATAGATATATCTTTTCCATATTCTGAAGAAAGTTAGTTACATTGTTTTGTTATTTCTTCCTGAACTTCCTTCAAAACATAGATACGTTGCGATGGAATAAAATAAATTTCTTTCCAAATTATCAAATCTTCGTTAACTCCGAATTTATTGTTTGCACAGCTGATTTAATTCCCTCTTTAGCCTCGAAATCTGAGGTATGGTGAAGAATTTTTAACGACACAATAAAAGGAATTACTTGTGTTATAGAGGACGAATGAAAGCTTAACTTTTTTGTAATCTCTTCAAATATCTCCAATATGGTAATACATATTTCAATTAGTATAAAATCAGAACTAATAAGTTGTCTTACCTTAGAAGTATTTGAGGAGTAAAGACAAAGCGAATCCTTAGCTTTCATATAATAAAAAAAAAAAAAAAAATAAAGAGAGAGAGAGAGAGAGAGAGAGAGAGAGAGAGAGAGAGAGAGAGAGAGAGAGAGAGAGAGAGAGAGAGAGAGAGAGAGAGAAAGTTTTGATAGCATAAGAGAGTATTTTTAAAAAGATAACCACGACAACCTTTTTGTTGAGGTTGTGAACCGTGCAACCGCAGTTGCGGTTGTGAAGACCAGTGAGAATCGCGGTTGCGGTTCCAGTTGCGGTTGTCAAAATATGTGCGGCTGCTCCGCATTTGCGGTTGCGGTTATTCAATCCATCACTAATATATATATATATATATATATATATATATATATAAGCAAATATATATATATATACACATATATATATATATATATATATATATATGCTAACTATATACTTCTTATCTTAATATATATATATATATTAGGGTGTCCCAGCTGCCCCCAAAAAATCAAAAATGTCTCATACCCTCTAATATTGTTTATACTACTAATAATTACTTGTCTGTGAAATATTTTCCTCCAAAGACAATGTTAATCCGTGACGACGCCCATAAAACTATATATATATATATATATATATATATATATATATATATAGTGATATATATATATATATATATATATATATATATATATATATATATATATATATAACAACTATATATATATATAATATATATATTTAAATCGGCGTTTCGAGGCAAGAGTCATGGTTCATAAATATGTTTGAACTTTATTACATGTATGTATATATATATATATATATATATATATATATATATATATATATATATATATAAAAAACAAAATATATATATATATATATATATATTTATATAATTACATATCTTCTCTTTATCATTTTTAGATATTTTTTTAATTTGCTACTAATAACTTAATTTGTAAAGTACAAAACAATTATATTAAAACTAATATTTATTGTAATTAAAATAAAAAGATAGTTTATTGAGGATATTTTCTTTTTAAGGTTTCTTTTTTACAGTCTGGGTACAATTTCCTATGTTCTTGAACACATTGTAGAATGAATTGTTTTTGCTCTTCCTTCGCAGTTATTAGCCCATTAAAGTCCTGCATTAATTTGACCGCTCTTTCAGCTGTATCATTAACCGCTTTTAGAGAAAGTACTGTGGCTTTGGCTTCTGCAAAGGAGGCATTGTTTTCCCACGTAGAAGGACTCTCATCAAGAAAACTATCGCTTATTTTCAAGCGAGGAAACAGATTTTTGCTCCTGACTGATACGAACGCATCCAAGTTTTTTTCTAGAAAAATGAAAAGATATATAAATAAAATTTCTAAAATAAGAATAATAAATATGAATATAAACAAACTAAATAAAGAACAAGTTGAAATTAAAAACGAGGAAATATTAAAACTTACCATACAATGAGCTTGTCCGTTCTTCCGTTGGCACATATCTTTTATTGGAATCCTTTGAACTTTCGATGTTTAAGTTGGTTACCATATCTATTTTTGTTTTGATATCAACTTCGTCATCAAAAAGAGATAGAATGACTACTTCCTCAGAAAAATACCACAAGTGTTGGCAAAATATTTTCAAGGCAATATTAGGAATTGTTGTGTTTATTCTTTCGTACTGCTTCAACGTTCTCAAAAAGCACAAATCTTGATAAGGCGCTTTTACAGCCAAACTGCATTCACAAGAAAAAAAAATTATATCAAGTTGACATAAAATTTTCAACCAATCAAGATTCATCTTAAAAAATATTTAGGTAATGGTACGGCGTTGCCGCGGAAATATATATATATATATATAATATATATATATATATATATATATATATATATATATATATATGCAATATGTTCCCCTTTTAGATAAAGATACATATAACTTATAATATATATATATATATATATATATATATATATACTATATATATATATATATATATACTTCTTCTTCTTCTGCTGCTATATATAATATATATATATAACCAACCAGCAACCTTATATGGTATGACACTTACACGCCTGGAAAGGAAGCCAATTACATATTTTTGAATCAGCGGCGCAAGCTTATTACCAGAATGTAAAAAAAATAAAATAAAAAAATAAAAAAAAAATAAAGAAGTAAGACACTTATAGAAAAATAAATTACATATTTGGAATCAGCGTACAAAAACTTATTATTATATAAAAAGTCGTTTTATGATTTAAAACTAACAGATACCCTAGAGTAGACCGCATAGATATCAGGAGTCGGGGTCTCTATGCCTCTATCCCAGTGGACGACGGGGGACTTCGTCCCCCCTCCTGTCACCCATCGGCTCAGCCCCTAATGGAAATATGTTTCCTTGAACTTCAATTTTTAGGGGCTCGAGCCGATGGGGGGACAGAGGGACGAAATCCCCAAATAAAACCTAAGCTCAGGCCCCGATCAAGTATCACCGCTCTCCCAATTCGTTGGTTACAATTATAAAACGACTTTGCAATTAATATATATTGTTTTCGTAAGTTTAATACTTTCCAGATAACTCTCCCTGGCCCTTTATGGAATTATGGCTTATATATATATATATATATATATATCTTTTGCCTATATATATATATATATATATATATATATATATATATCTATATCGCTCTTCTCTCTTTAACTATATATATATATATATATATATAACTATATATATATATATATACCTGCATATATATATATATATATATAATTAAAAATAATAATAATAATAATAATAATAATAATAATAATAATAATAATAATAATAATAATAATAATAATAATAATAATAATAATAATAATAATAATAATATAATAATAATAATAATAATAATAATAATAATAATAATAATAATAATAATAATAATAATAGTTAGGTCAGGTTATATAGAATTAAATAAATAATTATGATTTGCTGTGAAGCTTTTTATTGCAAAACAAGTTTTCTTTTCACTTTTATCAAATAAAATTGTGTTGTTAGGCTATTAGATATCATTAGTAGCGGTTTAAGCATGGCTTTGTCAAAGGCTTTGTGTTTTAGTGCTGCCGAAAATTAAAAATTTGACAACAGTGTTTCATAGGTATAGCAACAAATCGATTGATTTTAAAAAATCGATTTTTAAGAATCTGTTAAAACTCAACTATTACCAATAACACAATGAGCTTGACAATTCTTCTGTTCGTACATAGCTTTCATTGCAATGCTCTCAAAAAGCACAGATCTTTATAAGGCTCTTTCACAGCCATTTTTGTTTTGATATCAACTTCGTCTCCACTTTTTGTTAATTAATCTTGAGTAAGCATTGAATGGATCCTCCCCGAAGGCTTCTCTTAGTTTCTGCTTTATAACGTTACCGCTTTTCTTTGCATCTTCATTTAGTTGAGTATATACTGTCAATGCCTTTCCTTCTAAAAACATAGGCAGAATTTTTTCTTCATTTTTAATATTATTCAAATCTTTTATTAGGTTAAACTTTATGATCCACTCATCAATATCTTCTTCTCCATTAAAGTTCTTTACTAAATCGGAAATCTTTAAGTTGTTCATTTTTTTTTTTTTTTTAAATGGCCCGGCTAGCTTGTAAGCAAGACTATCAAACAACCTTCTTAATTAACTATTTATTTAGTACTACTACAACTTCAATGCTATACTTCTTATATATATAGTCTTCTAATAGTGTGAAGCTCCAAAACTCCACACACTTCCTCAGACAAATATCACAAGTGTTGGCAAAACGTTTTCAAGGCAGCATTAGAAATTGTTTTGTTTATCCTTTCGTACTGCTTCAATGTTCTCAAAAAGCACAAATCTTGATAAGGCTCTTTTACAGCCAAAGTGCATTGAAGCCAAGGCTTAATTTACGAAGTCACAATAAATAAGCAAACATCTTCCAGTGCATGTATGTCTTTATTTCTCAAATTTAGTTGAGAATGCAGCAAATACATTTTTAGTGACTAAATGACCCTTGACATCCGTAGCGCTTGTTGCATTGCACCCGGATGCCTTATTTTCTGTTTTTTGGCATCATCTATCTCCAGAAATATAAAAGATAACTTAATGAGTTCTGGGTAGTCGTGCCTCACGATAGATTTCTTTAACTCAGCTGAAAAGAACTGTAACAATCCTCAATTTCTGTCAGTAAAATATTTTTTTACAATGTCGGAATTTGTGTGAATCTTGGTTTGACCAATGTTTTTCCAATTATCCTTAATTAAATTTTTTTAAAGAAAGCAATGATTAGGCTGCTTGTCACTTGGTGTATTTTGTTTTCAATTACACTTTTTAGTACCAACTAATAAATATGATGTCGACACGAAAAAAGTATCAGCTCTTTTTCTAGTTTTTTTTGCTCCAACAGTACACAAACACCATTGAAGCGACATGTATTAGCTCTTGTGTTGCAGCACATTATTTGTACTTTATCTTTAAGTCCCGGCCCAGTCAGTAGAGAGCTCTCGAAACTGTTTCAGCTTTCTCTGTATCAGAAGATGTGTTTAGTTTTGGTACCAAAAGAAGTTGCCCTCTATTTCGAAATGTAGTTATGATGGGCAGTCGCTCTTCTTTGAATCTTCTTACGTTTAACGCAGGTAACAATTTATCATCCCAATGAAGTGTCATGATTTCCGGTACATTGCTTTGAAAATCTGCCTTTATAGCTTCTGCTCGTTCTTTCCTTGTCTGCGTTCGAATTCGTTGAATAGAAGACTTGTTGATTGGAAAATTATCGAGACTAAGTCCAAGTGCCTCCACTGTAGCTTGAAGAATATAAACGGAGTCTCTTACGCTTAACTGGCATCTATCTAAGGCTGCTACTAATTTTGGGGTAATGATGTCCTTTCTTCCTCGCTTTGTAGCGGTTTCAGACTGTGTTGTTTTAGATGAAGTCGGTAGAAAGTCTGCCTGATTTTCATCAGATGTAGAAGAGGTATCGTCATGTTCCTGATAAAATAATTCGAGTGACGATGATGAAGTTGATGGGCCAGACGACGACATATGTTTAAGTCGTCTCTTCTCTGCTATGATTTTCCTTTCTATCACCCTTTTTTTTCTTTTTCTGCTAGTTTTTTGTTTATACCCGCCAGGCAACCCAGTCGCCGTGGTTCCCTCTGTCGCTGTAAGAAGATTTTATCCTCCTCTATTTTCATTATTTTCAAAGCATCGGTGTGGGCAATGTCAAATATATTGTCCAATTCGTTTTGGAAATCCTCTTCCCGTTGCTTAAAAACATCTTCAATTTTGTTTGCATTTTTTGTAACTGCTTCCACACTTTGTAGATTTTTAATAACTTTGTCACACAGTTAGGTAATGATTTTGTTGGTATTCTAGCTTTCTCCCAAAATATAATACACTCACGAATAACTAGGTTTGCACTTTCATTAAGATTTAATTTTACCTCGCGGATGTTGAAAAACAAAACGGCAAGAACTTGCCGTTTTGACGGTAATTTTGCACCTGTTATTTGGTGGTTTGTGTCTCCCACTAAAAATACTTTTTTATGATTACTTCTTAATGTTAATGCCATCTGTAGAAATGAAAATGAAAAGTTAGTATAGCTAAAAATTAAAGAAAATCAGTAAATAGTGATATATATATATATATATATATATATATATATATATATGCTCAACTTTAACAACATATATATATTAATATATATGTATATATGTAATAACATATATATGTATATCATATATATAACATAATAATATATATATTATTATATATAATTATTATATCTTAGTATATATTTATTTATCTTTATATATATATATATATATATATATATATATATATATATATATATATATATATATATATATATATATATATATATATATATATATATATATATAAGTATGTAGCAATGACAATAATAATAATATAACAATATATATATAAATATATATAATAACCATATATACCGTATATATATAATATATATATATATATATATATGTATATGTATATGTATTATAATAATATGTAGCCAATAATATGGCATCTAGCCAGCCAACAGCCAGTAATAATAACTTAACAACTTTAACATATAACTATTTCTTTCACATAACAATATTAATATATGTATATATATATAATAATATATATATGTAACCAGCAATAACCAATATAATATAATATGCTAACTGCTCTTCAATAATATTAACTTAATATATATATATATATATATATGTACGGTAGCTGTATATATATATAATAATATATATATATAATAATATATATATATATATATATAGCAATAATAGCTATATATAGCTATATAACCAATAACCAATAACCTTATAATATACTGTACAAATATATAATATTAACTTAGCAATAATATATATATGTAACTTAATAATAATATATAATAATATAACATATAATAATATAATTTTATATAATATATATATGCTATCTTCTTTTTATTATATTATATATATGTATATATGTAATATATATATATATATATGAAATAATATATATATAACAACCTTAATAATAGCATAAATATAACTCTTTGCGCTGCTCTTTATATGCTGCTTAACAATATATATATAACAGCAGCAATATATATATATGCTATAGTATATATAATATATATATATATGTAATATATATAGCCTTCCAACAGCAACCAACACCAGTATAACTCAACAACACCACTGTATAATATGACCTTAACAACAACATATAATATATGTATATTTATATATATATATATATATATATATAAAACAACAATATATATATTATATGCTTAACTGCTGCTAACAACTTATATATATATATATATAATATACATATATACAAGACCAACTTTAGCCTTATAACATATATATATATATATATATATATACGCTTTGCTGCTCATATATATAGCCCAGCAATAACCATATAATAATAGTACTGCTGTATATAGCATGCTCTAGCCCAGCAACGCAACAACATATATATGCTATATATATATATATATTATATTATGTATTAAATCAATATGAGAGTTAACGCCATTCCTCGCATATACAAACAATGCGTAACGTATATAAACAAAATTGGACATGTTTCGGTGCGGGTTGTCATGGCTTAATATACACCGATTGACATAAAAATTTAATTATGACTATTTTTATGATCAAATAATAAGTAGGTGGTATGTGTAACAAACCTTTGGGGGTGATGTAGAGGTGGGTGAGGTCATTAATTATTATACATGAATTAAATCACCCACTTCCTGATTACAATTTATTTTTTTTTTATTTTTTTTTAGAGTTGTCACCACCACTCACGGGCAGAGCCCTATTCAAGAGGCGGTGTTGCACAAAATCAGTTATTCATCAACCTAACGCAAACTACGCAGATAAATGAGCACAGACGCAGGTTTAAAGTGAAAGAGATTTAAAATTCAGCAGGAAACACAGAAGATGGAAGAGAATTTCCACAGAACAGGAGGTAGTAGGAAAGAAAGGGGAGCACCACAGCGAACAAGACTGGAATTACCAATATCAACACAAACTCATGCGCCGACACAGCACCCCTTGTGCTATGAGGGCGTCGTAAAGGTGGTGGTATGCGAGTGATAAGTTCCCTCGAGCACCT
>JABUQX010139984.1:0-7500 GCA_015478945.1 Trachelipus rathkii
TATATATATATATATATAGTTAGCATATATATATATATATATTTATATATATATATATATTATATATATATATATATATATATATATATATATATATATATTATATATATATATATATATATATATATATATAAACATATATATATATATATATATATATATATATATATATATTAAGTTATTATATATATATATATATATATATATATATATAAATATATATATATATATATATTATATTTGACATATATAAATATAATTTATATTTATTATATAGATATATATATGTTATTATATTATTATATATATATTATATTATATATATATATACATATATATACATATATAAGAAAGAAAGACAGTATATATATATATATATATATATATATATATATATATATATATATATATATATATATATATATATATATATATGCAAAACAGTATTATATTTTTATTGAAATATACCCCAATTGAAAACACCTGGAATCAAACTTTTCTGCTCCTTAAATTCTTACAAAATGTTAAAAATAAAATGAATAAAAATCCGGGTCTCGGCTGCACCAAAAATAATACCATTAAACTTCCAATCAGATCATAAATAAAAAAGATATCAACTATAGATTGCAACTTATTAAAATATAGGGTAATTAATACAAAACTCCAAAAGACACAACACAAAAAACAAGTCCATCTTTATTAAAGTAAATGCAAAGAATAACTTTTGAATAATAATAATAATAATAATAATAATAATAATAATAATAATAATAATAATAATAATAATAATAATAATAATAATAATAATAATAAGATTAATAATAATAATAATAATAATAATAATAATAATAATAATAATAATAATAATTATGATAATAATAAATAATAATAATAATAATAATAATAATAATAATAATAATAATAATAATAATAATAATAATAATAATAATAATAATAATAATAATAATAATAATAATAATAATAATATAATAATAATAATAATATAGAAATTCTATGTCAGCTTTTGTTTTAATATTAGTTTTACTTTTAACTTCTAATTCTCTAAATATTTTTTTCTGATTTTCATTTAATTTTCTTAATACTAGTCTAGAAAATAGTTTGCATAGAAAATAAGAGGCATATTTAAATTTATTAGTTTCTGACCGGTTTCGTCCGTAAACTTCGGACATCTTCAGAGTTTCGATTCTAACATTTGAATGAATTATAATACAAGATTTAAAAAATTAAAATTACAAATTAGATTTTAGATTTTTACATTTCATATAATATTTAATTTAAGTGACAATACGTTGAACTTTATGTTTTTTTAAAACCAGACATTAACATAAAGTTCAACGTATTGTCACTTAAATTAAATATTATATGAAATGTAAAAATCTAAAATCTAATTTGTAATTTTAATTTTTTAAATCTTGTATTATAATTCATTCAAATGTTAGAATCGAAACTCTGAAGATGTCCGAAGTTTACGGACGAAACCGGTCAGAAACTAATAAATTTAAATATGCCTCTTATTTTCTATGCAAACTATTTTCTAGACTAGTATTAAGAAAATTAAATGAAAATCAGAAAAAAATATTTAGAGAATTAGAAGATAAAAATAATAATAATAATAATAATAATAATAATAATAATAATAATAATAATAATAATAATAATAATAATAATAATAATAATAATAATAATAATAATAATAATAATAATAAATATATTATTATAATAATAATAATACGATATATGAGCATATTAATATGGTTAAATATTAATAATAAGGGCGAGGTTATTGGTTATATATATGGAGTACACATAATAATAATACACACACACACACACATATTAATATTAATAATAATTATAAATACATTAGCATTAGATAATAATAATAATAATAATAATAATAATAATAATAATAATAATAATAATAATAAAAATAATAATAATAATAATAATAATAATAAAATTTTATGACTAAAAAATTGTAACAAGCAAGTAATATAATTCAAATATTATGCCAACATTAAATAATTACGAAAAACTTCAATAGATGTATTAGTAATTTTATAATATTTAAATGACTGATCCTTAAAAATATCTAATTCTACTTAGAATACAAAAATTAGCCATTTTCTTAATTCCTCCTTCCCCCCCCCAACTCAAAAAAAATATTATATTTTTAATTAACTTTAAGTTATCAGATATGCTAGCGGAAAAAACGCTGCGTTTTTTACACTCTGCAAACGTCAGTTGAATAAGTTAACAAAAAGTACAATGTTTTAAACCATATGAACCTTTCAAACTCTCTCATTGAATTATTTAACCAACCTCTGCCTGACGCTATTAAAACGCCATTTTGAAATCTCTTATAAATCTCTAATAAATCTCTAATCTCTAATAATCTCTAGTAAACCTCTAATAAATGTTAGAAATAAGTTTCTCCTTAATTAACAAATATTTAATTCTTACTTTTTTCCGTCTTCGATGGATTTAACAGCACAAAGTCTCTGAACGTTTATTTGTGATATGCCGTAAGCTGCTGAAAACAGGAAAAGTCCAAAGAAGAAAGTGTTGTATATATTGTGACGTTCGTAAATACTTGGATTTGTGCTGAAGGAAATTATTATTATTATTATTATTATTATTAATATTATTATTATTATTATTAATTATTATTATTATTATTATTATTATTATTATTATTATTATTATTATTATTATTATTATTATTATTATTATTATTATTATTATTATTATTATTATTATTATTATTATTAATTATTATTATTATTATTATTATTATTATTATTATTATTATTATTATTATTATTATTATTATTATATTATTATTATTATTATTATTATTATTATTATTATTATTTTTGTTATTATTATTATTATTATTATTATATATATATATATATATATATATATATATATATATATATATATATATATATATATATATATATATATATATATATATATATATATATATATATATATATATATATATATTACACCAGATTGGGGATGAGGTGAGCAACATACGAGGGAAACAGAACAATCAAGTAGAAGAACCCGACGAAAGTCGAAAGGAAAGTCCCTCATACCCTCCCCTAATTCACTTAAGTGAGAGCATGTCGCAGCCAAAAATTCATCCTAGGGTTTCACAACACCACAATAGGGCCCCCACTGTTAAATCTCGTCAATTTAAGGGTTCATGCAGAGAATCAGGCACAAACTATGTCCCTCACATAACCCCACAATTCACTTCTACTATGCAACTTTCTTCTTGCCTCTGCCAAACTTACATTCTTTCCCATCAGGCACTCCTTTACTGACTCATTCCGCTTCTTTTTATGTCTCCTAGTCGGTCGATCCTCAGCACACTCTCTAATATACATCCGATTAATAATCCGACTATCAAACATCCGTTCAAAATTACCAAACCATCTTAATATACTCTTATTTACATTCCTATTCATTTCTTCACACAGCACAACTCTCTAACGTCCTCATTTGTCATTTTATCAAATCTTTCCACACTTAACACGCCCCTAAGATTATTCATCCGAACAGAGCGCATTTAAGATCTATACCACTTTTTTTACAGCACAGTTTCAATAAATTATTATACCGGTAACAACATACCTTCATGCAGAACCCTAGCGCACTCAAGACCTACCCTTTTTGCATTCATCAAGTATTTAATTGCACCAGCCACCATCCTGCCTTTCACAACTTTCTTACAGCACTTTCTCTCATCCGTTCCCTTTTTCGTCCAATATATAGATTGAATATTTAACCTCGCATACTTGCTCCAATTGCTCACTCACCACCATAACTTTACTCTTTTCTACAATTGCTATCAAATCCCTCCTTTTACGCACCCCGTCAAACCACTCTACCAATTCTCTCAAACTTTCTTCAGATTTACTACACCAAACCAAATCATCAGCGTATAATAAGGAGGACAATCTCTACTCTTTTCATTCCCCTTCAGTTGAACACCATTCCCTGCCATCCTTATCATCCCTACCCTTAAATATTTTATAATCTCGTCCATCCACAACTAAATAGCCATGGATACATAACATGTCCCTGCCTCACTCCACAACTAATATTAAACTAATCACTCTCCACTCCATCTATTCTTACACACGCTTCACTAATGCCATATATATTTTTGATTACATTCAGAAGATATATGTATATATATATATATATATATATATATATATATATATATATATATATATATATATATATATATATATATATATATATATATATATATATATATATATATATATTACGACGAAGTAATAATAAAGTCAAAGTTTACTGAAAGTTGGTTAGCCTTCCTCCTTTTAAAGCAGTTTCCCATACATAGGTGAATCCGCCTGCATTTATAGTTCCAGCTACGACAACGACAAACAGTCCGAGAAGCATAACTGTCAGTTGGAACACATCAGTCCAAATTACAGCACGAATCCCACCCTGTTAAACAAAAGATTTAAAACTAATTATTTAGTTTGCAATCCTTAGGTTTTGGATGCTTTAATTTAATCTTACTTTCTGTTCTGGTGGCCAAATAAAAATAAAAATAAAATAAAATAAAATAAATTTCAATAAAAAATAAAATGAACTTCATAAAATAAAATAAGGAAGAAGAAGAAGAAGAAGAAGAAGAAGAAGAAGAAGAAGAAGAAGAAGAAGAAGAAGAAGAAGAAGAAGAAGAAGAAGAAGAAGAAGAAGAAGAAGAAGAAGAAGAAGAAGAAGAAGAAGAAGAAGAAGAAGAAGAAGAAGAAGAAGAAGAATCACAAAACCAACAAAAAACAATACAAGAGAAATTACTTGAAATTAAAAGGATGTTGGTAAAGGAATTAAACCTTCAAATACTTACTATGGTTGAATAAAGAGTCACAACACCTCCAAGAATAAAAGTGTAAGTTAAAGAACTGATTGGAGTTACAGCTGCGAGTGCAATCGTTGGGGCATACAAACAGACCCCCATGAATAAAAGACTCTGAATAACACTCGCTGAAAGGATTGCTAGACGAAGAGCTTGTGAATTAAATCGAAGAACAATATACTAGAAACAGAAAAGTTTATATATATATATATATATATAGCAAAGAGCAGAAAGAAAGAAGAAAGATATATATATATATATATATATATATATATATATATATATATATATATATATATATATATATACAGTATCTATATATATATATATATATATATATATATATATATATATATATATATATATATATATATATTATGTTATATATATATGAGTTATATATATATATATATATATATATATATATATATAAATATATATATATATATATATATATATATATATATATATATATATATATATATATATATATATATATATATATATATATATATATATATATATATATATATATATATATATATATATATATATATATATATATATATATATATATATATATATATATATACATAGATATATTGCATTAAAAATAGTATCAATATGCTATGGATATTTAAACTTTGTTAAAAACAATGAAATATAAAAAGAGGCACATAATCAGTTACTCAAAAGGCACAGTTCAAAAATATTTATTTTTTTAACTGTAGACAAGTTATTTAGCATTTGGCAGTAATTTCTTTCAGAGAAGAAGAGTTCTTAAACTTTCAGAAAGAGTTCTTAAACTTCAATTTTTAGCTCTTTTCTGTTTCCAATGATTTGTTTTGTAATTTTATTTGAAGAAACACAATATTCCAAACATTTTTGAGCACTGGGCAAAAAAACCCTATATCAAAATGCTTTGAAATCTTTCCTAACCCTATTTAAAGATGGGTTTATTACCTAAAATATAATTGTGGAAATTCTTCAAATCTGCAATCAAAACCAAATCAACCCTCAACCAGCAGAGAAGGTAAAATTTCTTTTCATAAAGTTTTATAATAATATTTTTTCTATTCATTTAGTCAATATGATATTTTCAGGGCATGTCTGTCCTAGGCAGTTACATCTTTTTTATTTTGATCATTTCTTTGTATAATCGTAAAATCAACTATTTTTAGACTGGGCACAGGATGAAATTTAACAAAAAAAAAACATTAAAAAAATATATATAAGAGTGTATATATTTTATATATATATATATATATATATATATATATATATATATATATATATATATATATATATATATATATATATATATATATATATATATATATATATATGTTCATATATGTTTATATATATATAATATATAGTTATATAGATATATAGCGGCAGATATATATATATATATATATATGTATATATGTATATATAAATATATATATAATTATATATAAATATATATATATATATATATATATATATATATATATATATATATATATATTTTTATATCGTTTATATATATATTTTTAAAAGTATATATATGTATATATATATATATTTATTCGTATATATATATATATATATATATATATATATATATATATATATATATATATATATATATATATATATATATATATATGTTCTACCTCGTTTACAGATGTTAATTCTTTAAAGGGTACAAACTGGAAGAAAAGCAACTCCAGCTACTCCTATCCCACAAGCTATACCAATAATAAACAAATACATTTCAATTCCATATGCGTACGCCTCTCCCGAATACCCTGTAAAATGCATCATATTTGTTTTAAATATACATATTTAAAAATACAACTGAAATAAATAAGAGTTTTGTTAATCTCGAAAAAATATTCCAAAATAATCGATTCTAAAAATAATCGATTCCAAAAATAATCGATACAATAACCATTAAAATGTTTCAGCATCAAATTCTCAAATTTTCTAAGAAATAATATAAATACTGCTACATTGATAATAATAGTAGCAATGATGAGTGTTATTATTTTTAGAAGCAATAAACTGATCATTATTATTCTAGGAATCTAGACCGCCGTTTTAATTTTTATTCTAAATTCTCTTGCCTGTAATTTGTCAAGCAAAATAAAGATCTGAAATTTCTTTTTTTAAATAATGGCGGATTGACTTTTTGACAAGCTCAAACGTGAAAGTTAACAATTAAATATTATTCGCTCTGATGGTTCTGTTGCTAATTCTCCAACTGAAAAGGCCAATCTCTTCGGCCTCCTATTTTCCTCTAACTCAACCCTGGACGATTCTGGCATTCCTCATCCTCCTCCTTCTCCTCTCAGGTGTCCTATGCCTTTGCCTGTGATTACATTCGATCGGGTGCATGGGCTCTTGAAATCTACGAACGTTAGGAAGGCGGGTGGCCCGGATGGCATTCCTCCCCGAGTTTTGAGAGAGTGTGCTTCCGTGCTATCCCCGCCCCTCGTTCAACTATATTCTCTATGTCTCAATACTAACACTTTCCCTCAGTGTTGGAAGCACGCACATGTCCAACCTATTATGAAAAA
>JABUQX010139984.1:12500-17735 GCA_015478945.1 Trachelipus rathkii
ATTTCTGACTTTATTTTTATACTCAACACCGAAAAATATGTAAAATTGAGCTATTGGTCAACATTCTATCAGAGGTAATATGATTTCCTCCATCCATTTCCATTCCACCATCCTCCTTTCTCTTCTCTCTTTCATTCCATTTATTTCTCGCTAGCACTCTTCTCATATATATATATAGAAATATTTGTGAGTATGTATATTTTTGTTTGTAATATATATATATATATATATATATATATATATATATATATATATATATATATATATATATATATACATATATATATATATATATTTTACGGTTATCACCACCGCTCTTTTGAGGGAGTATTGCCCCTATTCAGGAGGGATGTTAGAAACAACAAAAAATTCAACTAACACAAATTACGCAGATGAGCACAGACGCGGGCTTTAAAGTGAGGGAGATTAAATTGAGTAGGAAACACAGAAGATGGAAGAGAATTCCACAGAACAGAGGTGGCAGGAAAGGAGGCACCGCAGCGAACTAGTCTGGAGTTGCTGATATCAACACAAAACTCATGTGCCGACACAGCACCCCTTATTGCTACGGGGGCGTCTTAAGGTGGTGACGCGAGTTATATGCTCCCTCGAGCACCCTCCGCTACGGTACCTATAGAAAAGAATAAAGAAAACTTCAACATCGCGCCGCAAGATGAGGTCAAGTGAACTAGAAAAGACGGAGACCAGTTGATAAGTCTTTTGCCTTTGACTCGACCCCTATCCAAAGCCGGGTGAAACCTTAGCCCCCAGATATGAGAGCGGTACTCCATACAAGGGCGGATGAGACCCTTGTATAACTGGAGTAACTGTGAAGAGGAAAAAAAGTCTCGCAGTCTAAACAGAACTCCCAGCTTCTTTGAGGCCGCCTTAGCAACCGTTGTGATGTGGGGTTTCCAAGACATTTTTTTGTTTATGTTAAGGCCAAGGATGTTTATATTGTCGACAGGAGAGACAATAGAAGAACAATAGAAAAAAATAGGAAAGTTAGAAATTGAAATAGAGAGGAGATTTGTAGAAGTTGAGTTTAAAGAATTGAATTTCACAGGGTTCAGACATTTACAGAATTCTCAGATCATGAGAATAGAATCAAAATAATAAAGACGAAGGCAATTCTAGAAGTAAAGAAGAGCAGAATTGAAATGGGGATTGAAGAGGCCGAAAGGGTCAGAGTCATCAGCATATAAGGTAAAGAATAGAGTTAGAAGTGCAGGTGGGAAGATCATTAATAGAAAAGTAGGAATAAAGTAGGAGATAAAGACAAGAAACCCCGAGGAACACCACTATTGACAGAAAAGGAGAAGAAGAAGTCGCCCCATCAGCAACAGCTGATATTGAGCGGTTGAGAAAGAAAGCTAAGACATACGTAAACAAAGAGGCAAGGAGGGAGCTTGGAGAACGGTGGCGCGTACCACTTTCACCAGTCAGAAATGCTTTGGATATGTCAACACTCACGCAAATTATGGTTCGAATTCGGAGAAAACCATAAATCAGTAAAGATAAGAAGAGTATGTCATAGTGGACCTCGAGCGCCGAAGGCGTACTGGCGATCGGAAAAAGGGAATATGAGATCCCAGATGATCTAAGAAATGAGAGTTGAAAGGGTTTCAAAGATCTTAAGATAGAATACAAGTAAAGAGCTATAGGGCGATAGTTAGAAGGATCCAGAGCGGCTTCCTTTTTTTCGGAATAGGTTGAGACATGTACGTGCTTCCAACACTGAGGAAAGAGATGCCAGTATTGAGACATAGAATATGTATCGAGGGGCGGGGATAGCACGGAAGCACCCTCCCTCAAAACTCGGGGAGGAATGCCGTCCACCCGCCTTTCTAACGTTCGTAGATTTCAAGGCCATGCGCGATCGGAGAATGTAATCTGGAGCACAAGGCATGCGGACACCTGAAGGAGAAGGAGGGAGGAATACAGAATCGTCCAGGGTTGAGTTAGAGAAAATAGGAGGCCGAAGAGAGTTTAGCCTTTCAGTTGGAGAATTAACAACAGAACCATCAGGAGCGAATTAAGAGGAGAAGAAGACAGTTACAGAAGTTGTTGCTTGTTTGGCAAAGAGGCCAAGATTTGTCAGTAGAGGAGAACCAGGAGGTTGTACCTTTCGTTTGATGAAAGCGAACGCATTACTAATCGAATAATATCCCTGCAACGATCTCAAGCTGAATCAAAATTATCGAGTTTGATTGGAGAACAATGAAAATTTTTCCACTCCCGATACGCTCTGTCTCTAGCCTGAATGGCCAGGGAACAAGCACGATCGAACCATGGATTTCGAGAAGAAAAAAATTAAGACGAAAAAAGGAATGAACCTTTTCACCCGATCAGCGATTAGAACTCCCACCTTATCGACAAAAATCGAAGCATCGCAGAACAAACAGTCACTCAATTATAGTTAGCGTAGAAACAACGCAAGCCCCCAATCGGCCGATCAAAGTGCCAGAAAAACGCGTAGGGCAGGATGGAGCTTTTGGAGAAAATATTAAAATTAAAGAGATATAAGGTTGTGGTCAGATTACCAATAGAGCGGAGGTGGTGTATTTATAGAGAAGGACTAGTGAGACATAGGTCAAGTGTGTTCAAGAATTGGTTGGGACGATCCGGAATGTGTGTGGGTTCTTTAATTGGTTACTCCAGATCGTTGAGAATGCTAAATGATTCGGCCTCCTCCCACCTAAATCAGTATAAGAGGACCGCAACCATTCAGTGTTGTGTACATTGAAATCCCTAAATAGAGGGACCTCAGTATTTGGATGAGAAGATGTAACAGTCTCGTAGTAGTAAGGTATTCAAGGCGTGAAAATCTGTTCTGTTAGGAGAACAGTAGCAGAAGCACCAAAATTATTGTAGTAGAAGGAAGAAAAGATTTTTAAGCCACAGAACATCGAAGTTAGGAGACTCGAGATTCTCGAGACGTGTTACAGGAGTGTTTATGTTAACATGGCATACTCCACCCTTTAGACGGAAATTATGAAATAAGTTATAGTTGGACATATTAAACGAGTTAGAGGATGAATTCCTAGCCATCTGGGTCTCAGACAGGGCAAAAGGTTAGGATTAGAGTTAGAGGTGGTATTCACGGATGCAGAGTTAGATTGCAAGCCACGGATGTTAGCAGTCGATAGTATATATATATATATATATATATATATATATATGTACTATATATATATATATATGTATATATATATATATATATATATAACTCATATATATATATATATATATATTACAGGAAACAATACAACTTTACCTAGTAAGCTGATTGCAGATACAAAAGATGTGAGTAACGACATAGAAACTGGTAGAATGTGAAAATCTCTGCTCCCCATAAGAAAATCTTCAGACGATTTGTTGCCTTTAAAAGACGCATAAACTCCAATGCCGAGAGATATAATTAACATTAAAGCAAAGACTATGTAGTCAACTATTCCAAATGTTGCTCCATTTTCCTTTTCAATTAAATTATCCATTCTTTATTGTAATTCGATCAGTGACTTCTGTTTGAATAATAATAATAATAATAATAATAATAATAATAATAATAATAATAATAATAATAATAATAATAATAATAATAATAATAATAATAATAATAATAATAATAATAATAATATATCAGCTTTTGTTTTAATATAAGTTTTACAGTTCACGAAATATTTTCTTATAATTTCCATTTAATTTTCTTAAAACTTTTCTGGAAAATAATGTACAAAGAAAGTATGAGGCATATTTATGTTTATTAGTTCCTAACCGGTTTCGTCCGTAAACCTCGGACATCATCAGAGTTGCGAATCTAACAAATAAATGAAGTATTTCACACAAGATTTAAGATTATAAATTATTAAACTTTAGGTACCATTTCATATTATCTAACGAACATTACGTTAAACTTTTTGCTAATGTCTGGTTTATGATGTCTTATGTAGTAAGCTTCAGCTATTTTTTTTTGCGTTTCGCCTGAGGAGTGTAAAATTTTAAATGACTTTGATATATCAGGTGTAGTTGTCTTGTTATGCTCGTTGAATAAATGTTCATATATTTTGCTGGGTTTAATGCTGTGCTAATATGCCCTATCTGTTAATCTATTAGTCGTGTAACTAATATAGGTCCATGTACAGTCAGACTACGGACATGTGATTGGTATTGACATAGTGATTAACTGAAAGGGTATCCTTAGTAGAGAAGCAGGAAGAAAGTTTTATTACCTTATGGTATAGTTTAGCTGTGGCTTTTGAGTTAAATTTTACGGAAAAAAAATAATAAACAAAACTATCAACAAACTCATTGATGAAATAAAAATTCAATATGCAAACGAAGATGCAAAACGTACTATATAAGATAAAAGATAATTATTCATTAAATATATATATTAAAAAACGATATAAGGTAAAAATCAATTATTTAAGAAAATATATTTCGAAACTATCAATAAATAATAATAATTGCAATTTCGCAACTCTACTAAGGATACCTTTTCAGTTAATCACCATGTCGTGTACCAATTCGCACTTGTATATGCTCTTCCATCCCTGTCCTCTCTCTTTCTCTCTCCTCTCTTTCCTCTCTCATCTCCTCCTCCTCACTCATGTGTATGTGTGTAGTTCGGGACTCGGGTCAGTTCAGTCAGATCCGTCCGATTCCGGAATCCATTCCTCAGTCAGGGTCAATATATATAATAACTATTAAATATATATATATATATATATATATATATATATATATATATATATATATATATATATATATATATATATATATATATATATATATATATATATATATACATATATATATATATATCTTACCCTATAGTATAATTGTATTTAAAGTTTTGAGAAAATAAAAATGATGTAATCCCACACATGTAATGTTATAAATATTCCATAATTACAAAGTTTTATTTCAAAATGAGTATAGCTAGTAAGAAGTCTTATATTATTCTTCTGAAATTATCAGCTAATTTTAAAATTCCTTTAAAAACTGACTCATCATTATTTGGTTACTTCTATTAGTTTTTTAAAATATTTAAAGGGTAATTAATGGTCCGTTATTAACTTTTGAACTACAATTTCTTTCCAGCCATGAGGTGGAGCACCAGCAAACCCAAGTCAAGCTTTCTTATATTTAAACTGTATGTATCTCGTGTAGCAGACAATACCACTAAATGCTTGATGTAATATTCAGCTTTCAGTTTTCAAAGAGGAGGGT
>JABUQX010139985.1:0-2500 GCA_015478945.1 Trachelipus rathkii
CGTATTTACTTCGTTCGGATCAGATTTAATTGTTTAACCGTTTTCGCATTTATCGTACAAACGCTTTCGCGTTTTCATTAACCCTTCATTAATATATATATATATATATATTTATATATATATATATACTTCTATATATATATATATATATATATATATATATATATATATATATATATATATATATATACTATATATATATATGTAACTGCTATAATATATATATATATAACCCATACTGCTAACTATATATATATTGTTGTTGCCATCGAAACGAGGGCAAATCTGAACTCGTCCCTCAGAATTTTTCCTCCCTTACACAGTCAACGATTTTGATGTTGCTCTTTCTAAAAATTTTGCAATTCAACTCATTATTTTCTCTCGTCATGATTTCCTAACATTCTGATTTCAGTCTCTCTGACTTTTATTTATTTACTTATTTACTTATTTACTTATTCATTTAATTTTTGTTCAAGAACGCTACTAAATACTAACATGAAGCCATAGCTTAGCAGTGTCATTTTTGATTTTCCAAATCTGTGCTTTCAAGTTGCTTTTTGAAAGTCTCCATATCTTCTGCTAAACATAAACTTATTCAACTTATATATATATATCATGTATGCCTTAATATGTATATATATATATTATATATATATTATATGTATGTATATATATATATTTCTAACTCTACCAACTAACTATGTATATATATATATATATATATGTATGTATATATATATATATATAACTTAATATTATATTTAAATAACTCTAATATATATATATATATATATATAATATATATATATAATATATATAATAACTTATATAATATGTATATATATAATAATAATAATAACCTTATATATATAATGGATATATGTATAGCAATATATATATATGTATATATAATAATAACATAACAACCAATATGGCAATAATAATATGTAACTCTTTCATATGCTATAACTTATATATATATATACTATATATATCTATTTATATCTATATATATATATATATATATGTGTGTGGATCAAGTATTCACGATGAAGATGCTTGTGGAGAAAGGTATAGAAAGGAAAGGGAAAGTGTACGGGTGTTTTCTTGATCTGGAGAAAGCATATGATAGAGTGAAGAGGGGGAATTATGGAAGGTGCTGGAGGAATTTGGAGTAGGGGGTAAATTAGTTAAAGGTATTAGGTCCTTTTATAGAATAGCAGAATGTGTGTGTGAGAGTATTAGGGGGGGAAAGTGTGAGATGT
The DNA here is from genome assembly GCA_015478945.1 of Trachelipus rathkii. Lineage (NCBI taxonomy): Eukaryota > Metazoa > Arthropoda > Malacostraca > Isopoda > Trachelipodidae > Trachelipus > Trachelipus rathkii. The sequence continues at coordinate 1,266 of JABUQX010139985.1, forward strand.
TTGGGGTAAAGAGAGGGTTAAGATAGGGATGTGTAATGTCACCGTGGCTTTTCAATTTATTTATGGAGTGTCTGCAGAGGAATGATGAGGGGGGGGAGAGGGTGGAGTTGATGGATAGGGGTGATAGATGGGAAGTAAATGGTACTATTTGCGGATGATACTGCCTTAGTGGCCCGAGGAATTCAGAGAGAACTCTGTAGTATTTGGTGAAGAGGAGTTTGAAGGGTGTCTTGGACAAAGGGGTCTTAGAGATCCTTTAGGGAAAAGTAAAGTGTTAGTGTTTGAGGGAGGATGAAACAGATGAGGGGATGGGGTTAGAAATTAGAGTAGGAGGTGTAGTATTAGAAGAAGTAAAGGTTTTCAGATATTTAGGGATGGATTTGGGTAAGGAAGGAGGGATGAAGGAAGATATAGATCACAGAGTAGGAGAAGGAATGAGAGCATTGAGTGGTCTGAGGGAATTATGGAAAGGGGGTGATTTATCACATAAACTTAAGATAAGTATGTTTGAAAAAATATGTGTTCCAGCGGTACATGGGTGTGAAACATGGGGGTTGAATGCTAGGTCAAAGAGAAGCTGGAAGTGTGTTTGAGATGAAAAGGGTTGAGGCAGTATGTGGGGTTAGCAAAAGGAGAGGATTAGGGAATAGGGTGATAAGAGAGAGAGAATGTGATTGGAAAAATGGTTTGGTGAGAAAGAGCAGAGAGAATGTTAAGATGGTTTGGACATCTGGAGAGAATGGAGGAACAGAGGTGGTTAGGAGAGTTTGGGAGGCGGAGGGGGTAGGAAGAAGAGGAAGGGGGAGACCGAGAAGAAGGTGGATGGATGGAATAAAGGAAATGCTGGAAGAGAGGGATGAGGGTGGAGGAAGGTGTTGGCGAGAGATAAAATGGAATGGAGGAGGTGGGTGAGGGCGAGATGAAGGAAAATATGAATTAGAGAAGCTGCACGTACCACTACCCCATGTAAGCAGAATAAGTGTTTGTATAATAATACAATAGTAATATACATATATATATATATATATATATATATATATAATAACATTATATATTTGTATATATACACATGTATATATATACTGTAATATATATATGAAATATGAAATATATATATATATATATATATATAATAATAATATATATATATATATAACAACAATATATATATATATATATATATGCTTTCAACAATATATATATATATATAGCAATAATATATATGTAATAATAAT
>JABUQX010139985.1:7500-15000 GCA_015478945.1 Trachelipus rathkii
TTAACTTTCTGCTTTAATAATGCAAATTTCATATTGATACATTTTACATTCCTAAATATTCAAATTTATTTGTAACTGATAGATTGTTCGGATTTTTTTTATATAAAAAAAAAGCATACATAATATTTAAATTTTCTATTTTATTTAAACTTTCTATAAATGAAAGGATTTTCATGTTTTTTATCTTCTTTTTCAGATTAACTCCTATAATAAATATTATATTTGTAGTCTAATTCAATTGTTTAGTCTAATACATATAATCGCTTGTTTTAACTCAAGATATATAGTTGACAAGAATGCTAAAATTTGGACAAAAAATTTGCCAAGTACGACAAGAAGACATAAAAGAAATTTGCCAAGAATTGAAAATTTCAAAGATTACGTTAGGTTACCTTTAAAAAAAGATGTTCTAGGGCTTTATCATACACTACTTGATAATGAAAAATTAAAAAAATAAAAGGAAAATAAAAAAAAAGGTTAAAATTATTCTTGAAGAATTAGTTAATCTGTGGAAAAGGATGAGTTTTCCCATACTTAGTGAGCAGGCAGTCATTGTTCGTATTAATAAACTAATAGGAGAATATGATAAAAATTCAAAAATATCCAAAAGAAGAATTTAAAAAAAAATTAGATACTGTATTTGACATTACAAAGCCTGAAGGGCAATGGTTGTGTAAATAAGACAAGAAACTGTATATATAAAAAAAACGGATTGAATCTGAAAGAAAAATAGGCTATGCAACACAAAACCATCTCCAATTTCTTCGATTCATCCATCAAAAAAGCAGAGATGAACTCATAGTGAATCTGAAGCAAAAATAGGCTATGCAACACATAAACCTGCTCCAATTTCATCAATTCATCCATCAAAAAGGCAGAGATGAGAAAAGGAAAGTGTGCCACATTATGATTTAATAGATGACAATTCAAGCACTTCCATCACAAATTCTGATACCAGTTCTGATGAAAACATCTATGAATCTTCCTCTAAAACAAATCAAAGATTTTCTACAGCTGTGCCTACCAAATTAGTTACTGAACTATCAGTTTCAACTCATAAGGCATCAAAAGTTTGTCAAAGTCTTGCAAAAAGTGGGATAGATCTGCCAACTCCTTCCCAGTCTGGCATATTCAAACGTATGATTAGATGCGCTGAAGAGCAAAAATTGAAAATAACAAATATTCTTACGAGAAGAAAAAGATTATTGCTTGCATTTTGATGGTAAAAGGCTGCCAGAAGGACAAGGAAAAGTAAAGAATAAAGAGGAGTATCAAGTAGTATGTCTTCAAAGTCCCATGAGAGAAATCAAATTAGGGGTAGTCAGATGTGAAAGTGGATCCGCCGAAAGTATATTTAAAGGAATAGCTAGTATTCTTGATGACTTTGCTGCATGGTCTAGCATTAAAATGATAATTTGTGATACTACAGCTATAAACTCTGGTCATATTAATGGGGTTGTAGTTAAGATACAGCAGAAAATGTTACACATGGGTCTGAATGTACCTCAGTACATAGGTTGTCAACACCACATTTTCGACAGATTATTAAACCATGTTCTTGACTTTTATCTTAATATGCATACCACAAGTCCTAATTTGAATTATAAATTTATCGATGAAATAACTGAAAGGTATGAGGTCTTAAAAGAATCGTATGCTCCAGAGGTAAAGATGGCTGTAGTGGACAATTCTGGATGGAGGGATGATTTCAGGTTCCTTTATATTTTATGCTGTGCATTTCGAAAATATAAGGAAAATGACAAATTACCAGAAATAATTTGGCAATCTCTACCATCTATTCATAATGCTCAATGGAATTCCAGAGCAATTTATTCCCTTATTGCTTATTTTCTGCTACCAAAATGGAGATCAATACTTGAAAAACCAGTTACTTTCATAGGTTATGATTGACAGAAGATATGGTTTTTTAACCAAAAATTTAAGAATGAAACATATAAAAAACTTTCTAATTTTAAAGAAAATTAATGTACGCAAGAAAATTCTGTTATTGATATACCGCGAACAAATATTATTGCTGAAAGGAGAATAAAACTGATGGAAGAAGTATGGAAAACCTGTAAAACTGATAAATATCTTAATATAAAATTTGTTTAAAAAAAAACAATTTCCAAATATTATCCACCTTTTAATAAATAAGTATTTATAACTTTTAAAAGGGAAATAAAGTCTTTCTTTAATATTTCTACTTTGTTTTTCAATCTTGAAATATAAAATCCATCATGTTTTGGAAAAATAAAAAATATCATTTTAAATTAAAACTTTTAAGTCCAACCCTGGGGGAACTTTTCTCAAAATTCAGGAAAAAGACTCATGTATCTATTTGTAATTCATATGAATATTTATTCGCTATCCACTGCGAGGCTAATATATATTTTTTTTGTTATCCCTAATATATATATATATATATATATATATATATATATATATATATATATATATATATATATATATATATATATATATATATATATATATATTATATATATATATATATATATATATATATATATATATATATATATATATATATATATATATATATATAAGGGTTAGAGTCCCCACCACTTATTTACGCCCTAAGAACGCTCATGCATGCTTTGGATTTCTGGGGTACGTTTGTACACGTCGCAAGCAGTTTTGAAACACCAGTTGGTAAAACCTACAAACTAGATATTATATATATACCTATATATATATATATATATATATATATATATATATATATATATATATATATATATATATATATAACTCACCAAATGAAATAGGTAATATCTCAACACAATAACGTGAATGGAAGTGATTTCGTGTGTTGTCGTGGAATAATTTTCCCTTTCGTTAGTCTAAAATGGAATAATTTTCATTGCTTATTTCGCGTTTCACGATTTTAATTAAATTAAGGGAAATAAGTGCAGTATATAAATATTAATAAAGGATTTGAGAAAATATATTGGCTTCCTTCATTTCTATATACACGGATATATATATATCAACCTTATATATATATATATATATATATATATATATATACTATATATATATATATATATATATACTTATATATATATATATATATATATAATAACATATATATATATATATATATATATATATATATATATATATATATATATAACTACTATAAAACTATACTATATATATATATATATATATATATATATATATATACTTTATATATATATATATAAACTATATATCTTATATATACGATATATATATATATATATATATATATATATATGGAGTAGGGTGGAGAGTGGAGGAAATTGAGGGTGTCCTACCTTTTATTTGTGGATGATTTAGTTTTGTGTGGCAAATCTGAAGAGAGTTTGAGAGGATTGGTAAGAGGGATTTGGCAGGGTGTGTAAAGGGGAGGGATTTGAAAGTAAACGTAGATAAAGAGTAAGGTTATGGTTGTGAGAGTGAGGACAGTTCCTCGGTGTGAATTTATGTTAGATGGTGAGCAGTTGGAAGAAGCTGAATTTAAATATTTTGGATATATGTTGGATGAAAAGGGAACGGATGATGCAGAGTGTTGTAGAAAAGTTGTGGAAGGCATGAAGGTGGTTGGTGCAATTAAATCCTTTGGTGGATGTAGAGAGACTAAGTCTTGAGTGTGCTAAGATCTTATATGAGAGTATGTTGTTACCTGTACTAATGTGTAGTGAAGCTATGGTCTGGAATAAGAGTACAGACCTAAAGTACAATGTGTTTAGATGACTCTAATTCTTGGGAGACATGCAATGGAATGTGTGAAAGAATTGATAAAACGGAATGAACGCATTGGAGAGTAGTGTGGTGGGAAGAAAGGATTATATGAGAGAATAAATGAAAGTACGTTGAGATGGTTTGGTCATGTGTAAGGATGGATGATAGTCGGTTAGCTAAGCGAGGATGTATTGTGGTAGGGGTGCTGAGATGGGCCACTTCTGGGAGAACGAAGAAAAAAATAGTTGAGCCAGTAAATGAATGTCTGAAGAAGAAGGCTAATGTGAGGTTTGTCAGGGCGAGATGAAAAGTGTATATTAGGGTGAATGGCGGGTTTTTGTGAAGGTGCATGGTTGTGACCCATCTTGGCCAAGGGATAAACCCAACATTTACGAGACGCCATAGTGACAGTCCATCGCGGTCAAGTGAGAAACTCTATGGTGGATTTTTCTGACTCCTGCAGTTCTGCTACTAAAAGAAGTGATTATCAGAGGAATTTATAAGGCTTCGTTTTCTTTCGACTTGTCATATTCTTCTACTACTTTTCTGTTTCTAGTGCACGTGTCGCACCATACCCCCAGTCTACAGGGAATAGAAGACGCGGGTGATGACGATGATATATGTATATATATATATATATATATATATATATATATATATATATATATCTAGACCTATATACACTTTATATATATATATATATATATATATATATTATATATATATATATATAGGAGGGCCTTGTTGGTGAGATAGGAAGGAATCAATTAGCAAAAACTAAAATTTAAGTTAAGAAAAATTATTTCATTTACAAGTTAATTCAACATAAATTCATGAGCTTTCGTTCCTAAGCTGGAACCTCTTTCAGATGTGATATTTTAGTTTTCCTAATTGATTCTTCCTTGAAGAAGAGAGAGAGAGAGAGAGAGAGAGAGAGAGAGAGAGAGAGAGAGAGAGAGAGAGAGAGAGAGAGAGAGAGAGAGAGAGAGAGAGAGAGAGAGAGAGAGAGAGTGCGTATTTCACACATATCCCAAATTTTTAGACTTTTGAGCATAAAGACGTATTTATAATGACTGAAGAGGATTAAGCAAAGAAAAGGGGGTGATTTATATAAAGAAGAAAAAGAATATTTAAAAAGTATCCCATAAAAACGCATCACGATATTTCTTGAGTGAAAATGGTTGCTTTAGTTGTTACAACCCGCGTTGTTGGCGTTACGAGTTTCATGTACGAAAAATAGAAAACGAAGTAGAACATTGAAATATATATATATATATATATATATATATATATGCTATATATATATATATATATATATATATATATGCTGCTATATATAACATATATATATATATATATATATATAACCAACATATACTTATATCATATATATATATATATATATTTAAAGGGGCGTGTTATTTGTGAGAAAAATTGATGAAATGAAGAATGAACGTATTAGAGAGTTGTATGGTGTGAAGAAGGGATAAATGGGAGAATAAATGAAAGTACGTTGAGATGGTTTGGTCAGATGGAGAAAGTATGGTTGAGGCCCACCTGGGCCAAGGGATGAACCATTGACGAGATGCCAATGTGAGGGATCCATCGTGGTGCCATGAAGTTCTAGGGATTTTCTGACTGCAACGGTTCTCATTAATATGCATAAAGGGGCAGTAAGGCTGGGCTTTCTTTTCGACTTATGTCTTAATCTTCTACAACTTTTCTGTTTCCTGTGCATGTCACGCACCTTGGGAAAGAAGGTTGATGATATATATATATATATATATATATATATATATATATATATATATATATATATATATATATATATATATATATATATATATATATATATATATATAAAATAATTAATATACTCTTTATATGATATATTATATATATATAGAAGAAAATAATAGCTTAAATCGCTATGAATATATTATAATAAAATATGCCTTTAGTGAAATTAGTATCAGGAGATTTCAGAAGAAAATTTTCTAAATATTATTATTTATAAATTATAAAGTTACATAAGCTTTCGGTCGAATCGTGACCTTCTTTCAGATGTATGTTATACAGACTAAATATAAATAAATAAAATTAATATCAAATTAGTTTCAAGAGAGTTTTTGTTTTAAATTTTTAAAAAAAGGTGAGAAGTTTAATATGTTGTTTAAAATAGGATCTATTATGTATTCGTTTTTTGTATGTTAAAATTACTAGTGTTGGTAATGCAAAATGATTCGGAAAGTTTTCTCAGGTGTAAATTTTCAATGTTAATAATGGGTGTCATGTGGTCAGCATTTATAAAGTGGTTGTGGGTGGATCTGTGGATGGTAAGGGCAGAGTTAAGGTTATCAGTTTGGAGATCGTATTTATGTTGGTATTGTCTACGGGTGAAGTCAATAGTTTCTCCAATGTATGATTGATTACAATTTGAACAAGGAATTTTGTAAACGTATTGTGAGGTGGAAGTATTGTTGTGTGTGTGTGGTTTTAGAATTTTTTTGAAGGGGAGAATGTTTGAGGAGGAAATGTGTATGGAATTAGGTAGTATTTTTTTAACTGTATTGTGAATAATGGGTGGTAATGGTAAAAAAGAAGAAGTGTGTGTTCTGTTTTGTGCATTGAGTTTGGTGTAAAAATTGTTCTTAGCTCGGCGTAAGGCAGTATTAATGATGTGTTGTGGGTAAGAGAGTTTAAGGAATGTGGAAGAGATAAGATTAATTTCAGATTGTAGGAAAGGAGGGGAGCAGATATTGAAGGCTCTAAGATAGAGAGAGGAAAGGATACCGAGTTTGGTGTTTTGGGGGTGTGAAGAAAACCAATGTGTGTAGCTAGGGTTAGCAGTAGGTTTTCTGTAGACAGAAAATTGTAAGATGTTCTGGGGGTCCAAGAAATGAGAGTGTCAAGGAAGGGAAGGGTGTTGTTGTTAGAAAGTTCTGTAGTAAATTTTATGTTGGGATGTATATTATTGATATGGTTAAGAATGTCAGTGGGGTTGATAGTGAGTGGTAAAGCTGCAAAAATATCATCAACATATCTAAACCAGAAGGAATTAGATAACAAAGGATGAGGGAGAATATGGTAGAATTCAATGAGTTCCATAAATATGTTAGCTAGTATAGGAGAGAGTGGGGAACCCATGCTTAAGCCTGAGTTTTGTTTGTAGAAATTGTTATTAAAATGGAAGAAATTGTGATCAAGAGAGAGGAGAATGAGTTCTTTGAGGAGGGGGAAAGGGTATGAGAGAGTTATATCATGTTCATTTATAAAACGTTCGAGTAAAGAAATGGTGAAAGGAACAGGTACTGAAGTAAACAATGAAACAACGTCAAAACTGAGTAAATTGTGGGTGGTAGGGTTGATGTTTTTTGTTTTAGATATGAAGTCTGTAGTATTAATGATATGTGAAGGGGAAATATGTCCAATGAGAGGTTTTAGGGAATTACCTAACCATTTAGATAGTTTGTATGTGGGGGAATCAATATTAGAGATAATAGGTCTAAGGGGAGTGTTATGTTTGTGAGTTTTTGGAATGCCGTAGAATTGGGAAAGTTTAGGTAAGGAGGATTTAAGTTCATTGTGGAGTAAAGGGAAGTTAGAAAGGATTTGTTTGAGTTTACTATTGAAGTGGTTCTGTGAGTTTTTAATGGATTTCTGTTGAGAGTAGAATATGTGTTATTGTCATCTAAGAGGGTGTTGCATTTAGTGATGTAGTCATTATAGTTTAAGACAGTGGTGCCCAAC